>JAVYIG010003827.1:0-180866 GCA_035222895.1 Strongylocentrotus droebachiensis
ATTTTGAATCATAATTTACATACATTAGATGCAGGAGGGCTACAGAAATAAGCAAAGTAGCTTGACGGGCCTGCAGCCCTCAAACAGCAGCCATTCAAAAGCAGAGCCATCTAGCAGAGAATGATTAATGCTCTTAAAGATATCAACAGGCAGTATCAAGACTTGAGAGAGAGAGAGAGAGAGAGAGAGAGAGAGAGAGAGAGAGAGAGAGAGAGAGAGAGCAAGAGATAGAGAGAGAGCAAGACAGAGGAAAGGAAAAGAGAGAGAGAGAGCAAGACAGAAAAAGGAGAGAGAGAGAGAGAAAGCAAAACAGAGGAAAGGGAGAGAGAGAGCAAGACAGAGAAAAAGGAGAGAGAGAGAGAGCAAGACAGAGAAAAAAGAGAGATGAGAGAGGCAAGACAGATGAAAGGAAAGCAAGAGGACCAGAGTGGCAGGTGAAGAGGAGAGAGAGAGAGAGAGAGAGAGAGCGAGAGGACCAGATTGGCAGACGAAGAGAGACAGAAGGAGGGAGAATGATCTGGGCTCTCTACAAGTGGTATCAACAAAAATGCTAAATTGTTATGACAAATTTACTTTCAGCCAATCAAATGCCACGATGTCAGTAGCTTATAACAGTTATAACTGTAACATATTATTGATATTGTCATGTAAATGAAACAGGGCCCATGCACGGAGGGCGAGGGGAACAGAATAAGAATGTGGTGACACTTCAAGAACACGTCATATTCTAACTACTTCAACGTTCAATCACCCCTAATCGCCCCACCCCTCCCCCTCTTCATTCAAGGGTCACGGAATAACTAGGGTATCACATGTTGGCTTCAGTCAATAATACCGTGATGGTATTTGCATACTTGCATTGTTAATAGGTTCGAAAATAGAAGGGCGGCGGTATACAAGAAGTCACCATATTCATTTTTAGCACCACCACCATCATCATCCATATCGTCATCACTATCATCATCATTCACCATATCATCATCATTACCATCATCATTATCACCATCACCATAAACATCATAATCATTATCATCACCATCACTATCATCACCGATCAGCATCGACAACATTAAGCCTTTCATTATTCCCCTGATCATTATTATCAGCAGTATTATCAACATTATTGTCAATGTTATCATTCTCATCACTGTCTTTATCTTTATTTGTATCATGTTTATTATAAATAATGACTTATTTTGTTTAAAATGTCATTCTGTCTTGCTTGTGCTAAGGGGGATTTGGTCCCGAGTGCCCCATTTAATCTCAGGACACATACGGAAGGCATGTCGAGAACGTGGATACAATGTTTTTCTTTGCAGCTGTTCGCTCGAGTGATAGCGATTCATAACATAATGTCACAACGGGTTAATTGGCAAGCCAGACCTTATGCACTAATATGATAGGTCTCGTTAGTATCTACAGTGGCCTGGCGTGGCTACAGGGGTTCAAGGGGGCACCACGTACCACCCCTTCTCCCCCGTCCGACTTCTGATGATGATGAATAATTAAAAGCTAAGCAAAAAGCCAGAAAGGAGAGAAGTAGAAAGTGAAGGGAGAAAGAAGACGCCTAACATTATGATAGGCCTTGCTAGTAGACAGTGACATAGATACGGAGGACAGAGAAGGGAGCACTGGGCCACGTACCCCCTCCCCCCCACACACACATTGAGTGGTAAAAAATAAAATTAAAATAAGCGAGAAAGGAAGAAGGGAGGTGGGGGGAAAGGACGAGAGCGAGAGAAAAAAAGAAGACGATTGGACTGCCTCCCACACCGCCAACCAATCGGGAGCCTTGTACAGTCACATTTCATTTTTTAATTAAGTAAGACAGCCCCCATATAGCGTTCCGCTGCCCCTGCACGGGTGTATGGACTCATATTACGCCACTAGATCATCGTGGTGTTGGGTGGGCTGGGAATGGAATGAGAGGGTGTGACATATGGCGTAGCGTGGTTTCCCTTCATCCACGGGGTCTGTGGAAGGGGGAGGGGCACTATAAAGGGTTGTACGACACAATCTCCGGACACTAAACAAAACTCTTAACGTAGACCAAACGCTATACCTAACCCTAGTCCCAAACCCTATCAAAAAACCGACTATAACCCCCAAGTCTAAACCTAAACTTATATCCATGACGAAATATAGCCCGGTGCAATCTGTTGCCGGCGCAAATGTCGGAGCATATCACCTTGAAAAAAAAGAGAAATAGGGGAGGGGCCGGGGGAAGGGGCCACTGCATGGGGTCTTATTCGATGGATCACGGGCAAAAACAACAGAACAATCGGGTAAGGGGAGGTACCAGGGGGGGGGGGGGGTGGGGCTCTTGACATATTTTATTCATGTTCATTTCCACTCATTCAGCCCTGGGGCGGGGGAGGGGACAGATCCATGCCCATGATGCCCCTCTCCTCTCTAGCTTTTGGGTATTGTGACGGACGTGTCATTTAATGAAGGGTATTAACATAGTTATCAGTAAATAATTCGAAATGGCATTTTCAAAATGTCTGTATGTATGTTGTCATATTGTTGTGACCTTGTCATGACTGTACATGGCCTTTAACATGACGTGAGAGTTATGCATTGAAATCCCCACCAGTCAACCGTATAGCGTACCATTCTGATATGTAATCAATATACCGCGTTGTGTATATTAATGATGACTGATCGATTCCTTCTTGCTTTTAACCTCCTGCCAAGGCTTTATATTAAATAAATCAAACCCCTTTCGAGAAATTATTGTGATAGATAATTTAATTTTATTAAGTCATTATATATTAGTTTATTCCGACCCAAACGTGTGTTAAAATTTCAAAGCCTTCCAATTTTTTTAAACTTTAAATTCCACATTAAATAAACTTTCTTATTACTTTCACGACCTTGTAGGCTAAACATGAATGAAAAATGCATGTACATGTAGGCCTAATGCATATAACTTAATGAGCACTCAAAGTTTTAGAGTTGAAATTACAGGATATGTATTCATACTAACTGTATTCTAATTGATCTTGTTAATCCACATTATATTTTATGTTTATATGCACCCTACAACGTACAACATGCTGATAACCGTGGCGGGTACGTGATCACGTGTCTACAACACCTATCACGTGACTGGATGAATTGCTGCAATGGACAATCTCGAGGCGCTATCGCTGTTCCATGACGTCACAATGAGTCGTCTACTTGTCTGGTTCATCTTTGTATTGCGGTTCATTGTGATGGAGTAGTTCAGAAGGCGTAAACGTGGGCGGAAAAGAATTGAACGAGTTTGGAATATGGACCTAGATTAAAAAAGTGACTAAGTTCTCGAACACATCAATAGAACCCACAATAACGCTCTTGGCATTGCGGGAGACT
Organism: Strongylocentrotus droebachiensis; assembly: GCA_035222895.1. NCBI lineage: Eukaryota > Metazoa > Echinodermata > Echinoidea > Camarodonta > Strongylocentrotidae > Strongylocentrotus > Strongylocentrotus droebachiensis. The sequence continues at coordinate 3,358 of JAVYIG010003827.1, forward strand.
AGATCTAACTGAGGGTAGACGAACGCGAAACCAAAAATGGATGCCGAACTCAAGGGGCAAGCATGGCTAGCGGGCCGTGCGAAAAACAAGCACAGGCCCGCTCAAGTTCTCCTAGCGATTTTTTAACCGTGTGCAAAGGATTTTCGCTCTCATCGCCCCATCTCCCTCGATTTCTTCTCATCCTGGGCTATTATCCGAGCTAGATTTGGCATCCCGAGTTAGGACTTCAGCGAATTTTCAGCGCGTGATACCCGTCCAGTGATCGTAGAGCCGCTTGGGGTATGCAAGCTATTTGCTGATCGCTCTTTTTCAGTCCAACTTTTGAGCTCGGGGGTTCCACCTATTGGTAGCTGTACGTCGCGGTGAAGACTTATTGGTCCTATTTATTTCTTCTTGACACTTTCCCGTGCCTTAGGTAAGTCGTGTATCATTTTCCAACTCCGAAACAGGCATCTTTGCGTTATTAAAAGATCTGTATCAAACGAAAGAACGTACGTTGATTGATAATTAACTTCGAATCATTTCACGGTACGTCTTCATAACGTTGATTGACTTGAAGCATACTGTGACGCCTGCTTTTCTATTTAGCTTATAGTTTCACGTTTATTGAATTGGTATAATCGGTTTTACGTAATGCTAACATCTAGGCTTGTACTACGTTGTGTTAATGTTGTATTTTGTTAATTTTGTAGGATGATTATTATGGTTTATCGGCTATACCCACTTGGCTGTGGTTTAACGTCACTTTGTACATCACGTTTACATTCGATTCTATGAAAACTTAAACGTTGCTGCTAGTACTACTCGTAAAAATAACTGTACGAGTACTACATGTACTCGTACTACTTCTACTCCTACTACTACTACTACGACTACTACTACAACTAGTACTACTACTACTGCAATACTACTGAAACTACTACTACCACCACTATTATTTCCATTACTACTAACGCCACCATTGTTACTACTACGTCTACTACAACAGTACGACTACTATTACTAATTGTGCAATCGTATCTTTTGGGACTTTGTTTGAAACCATTTTTTTAATATTCCGTAACTCATGATTTATATGATTGTTAAAGTGCAAATTTCCCCAACCACTCTTTTCCCCCCCATTTTGTACTATACTCATAACAACATTTAAACCGTATATTCTATATTCTGACAAACATTATTTTATAATGTATATATTTTTTGTATTTTCTTATCTCACAATTTTACTCTCATAAACAAATGGCACCTCTGCATTGCAGTCCGTTCTATTTTCGTTTTACATATCATCTAAAGTTACTTTACTTCCATATAATTTATAGGCGTAAAATATATGTATATAATATGCGAAAGTAAATGATAGAATAGTTTTAATGTTTTCGTCTCCGCTCACATGGTATTTATTACCACGAAAGTTGCCAAAGCTATTGTATAGGTTATTTCCCTGCATGTATATACATACTATTTTCATACGCACACACACACGCACATAATTATGCAATGCATATTTCTATACATGTTTCGTCTCAATCTCACTCGTACTATATGACCTCTGGTGGGGCCATACGTCATGAATATCGCCTTTCGTTTCCGTCTCTATACATGATACATACACTGGTAGATCCCCTTTCTAGCGAACCTTGAATCACAGTTCAGGAATCTGTGGTATGCGGCCGAACTTGCTTTCGGGTTGAGAAGTGACCCTGGACGAAATAACTTCCGAGTTATCAGGACCGAGGGACGAATTTGTAGCAAGCGTGGTAACGGGGTTTGAAGAAAAACAAAAGCGGATCATTTTGTAAACTAGAAGCAGATATAATCATCATGATACAGGATTCAGCATTTAATCTTGTTCGTTAAATTAATGTCGTCATTGATAGAATTCGTTAGGCCAAAGTTTCAAACAATTTCTCCCATCAAGGGAACAAAGAAGAATTCCTTTAAGCCAGTTCCTATAAAATGCACCATTGCTAGATCTTAACTTGAGGCTTGAGGTTTTTCCAACATCAACATTAAACAGGAAGTTTGGCTATATATGGCTCAAAGACATATGCAGTGACAATTCCATTCAATTGAATTCAATTCAAATAACCCTTTTCCCATAACTTCCATCAAAACATGAACAAGATGGTTTAAATAAAATGAATACGATAAGACATTTGCAATATAACATATAAAATGAATCTTATTTGTGATTAAACAATATTTTAATAAGAAATCAGAGCATTTTAGGATACAATGTATATACATGTAAGCTTATCATAAGTTAAGTCGAATCTTAAAAGAAAAGAGAAAAACTAATTATAACTGAGCACATGGGACTACATGGTATTACTTTGTCCAAAGTTGTCAGGTATTTTTCGTCATATTTTTAATATGAAGACAGTGGCAAAGTAATCCGAGTCAGGGTAAATTAATGCTATGGTAATCGGAACAAAAACGAATGGGAAAGCTTACAAACTATTTTCCCATTTTTATCAGACGAATTCATTCTCCTCTTTTTAACCAAGCTTTTTTTTTACCAACCTAATGTGAGGATGGACTGCCCCTATAAATGCAATATCATCCCGCCTTCAATCAGTTGAAAAGTAATCCGATTCAGGGTAAATGAATGCTATGATATTAGGAACAAACGGAATTTGGAAAGCTCTCAAACTATAATTCACTTTCATCAGACGAATTCTTTCCCCTCTTTTTAACCCTCCTTTTTTTTACCAACGTAATGCGGAGATAGACTGCCCCTTTAAATATAATACCATCCTTCCTTCACTGCTTCGGCTGTTTTTGTCTCCTGTCGCCGTGCGCCTTTCAAAATACCCTTCTCTGATAAACACCTCATGTTCTTGAACGAGTCCATGGCTGGAAAATCTGTTAGCTGTTGAGTTGTTTACTGGAATTCTTTTAAAAGAAGAATTTCAAGGTGATCTAAAAAGGGAAAATTTCAAACTTGGAATTCGGAGGTAATCGTTTCAAGGAGACAGCATCAAACGAAAACAGCAAGACATCTTCATCTTTCCATATTGGTCTTTATTCGGGATCTTTGAGTGTATTAGGAGTCATGACGTGTACTATGTAATATTTAAGGGTATTTATTCACCATTCGATCTCGCCTTCAATACCTTGTTAAGCCCTGTTTTTCTCCTGCTGTCACTGTCTTCCTCTTAATTACTCCGACCCCTCCCTCTGCTCTCTCTCTCTCTCTCTCTCCCTGTCCATCTCTATATTCACGTCCCACTCTTTCCACATCTACTATAGATAAACATGTCAGAGCTGAGTAACTCTGGCTACGATCTTTCCGGTGTTGATTCTAGATTTGATTCTAGTTTTTTGGGGGGCATTTAATTCATTATGATTCAGGTACACATAGAATTCTACCCAGCCACTCACACTTAGCTTTATCTTACATTATTGACAATAGAAATGAAAAAAATATACACTATAAACATCATCATGATACAGTAACCAAATGCCACTCAATGATAAATGTAACTAATGGGGACCTGAAGAAATGTCTAATCAATTTCAAGTTTCAAGTTTATTTTATTTCACTTTATCAAAAATAACATAATTGAACATAATGAACAATGGTAATTATAATAACTAAACATACAATATAGAAAACATAATGTACATGATAATAGTTATAACAGAGAATACAATCATAATAATCAATAAAGTGGGGGATCTACTAAAAAGCAAAGCTTGTATTATGTAGGTCCCGGTTCATGGGTTTGTGTATAAATAAGGGTATTTGAATTAACATATTAACAAAAGCATATGATTACACGAGGGTTTTTCTGAACATATCGTAAACAATTGAAAAAGGGAAGAGTTCTGTGCTTTCCTCAGCATAAAAAAAAAAATATATATATATATATATACATTAAATAAAATGATCAGTGCTTATTTTAGCAATTAACTGTTTTATCAACATTAAATTCGAATATTAGCAATATAAAACCAATAGGAAATATAACACTCACCAAGGGAACACTCTCGGCCGATTCGACGTTCTCCATGTGCGTTTAGGAAATGAATTGAAAAGGCCAAAACTCATAACATGAAAAGTGCCTCTTGTCACAAAATCAGTCATATTTATGTGAAGTGATGCTCAATATCGAGGAAACTTTTTTGCGTTTCAAGGACATTCATAAAACTAGAAGCATAGAATATGCCTTTCACTAAAACATCCCCAGATTTGTTATCACCTTTATTTTGTTAATAGTTCATGTAGTGTCGAATTAACCCAAATGTAAATTATCGCAGTCTGGGGAGTAAATGTCGATATCCCTCAAAATGTACCCCTTGTTAACAGAATGCACAATAGTCCTTTATACCTAGTTTGATGATGGGTAAATGGAAACCTGGGGCCTCCATCTCCGCAGCTCATCCCTTCCCATTCCTCTTGCCCTCATTCTCTGTCCTCCCTCGGTCTATTTAACAAACAATGGAGGTGTTAAATAAAAACAAGTTGAATTATAGGTCATGCCGATTAATTGAGAAAGGAAGGGTCTAGAAAATTACTCCAAATGGTTATTGTGTAGTTAAAAAGAAATAATAGTATATCGTGTTTTTTCCGAATCATCAAAATAATAATGTATTGATAAGAAACTTGTTAGGATCACACCCAAAAAATTACACCAAAAGTGTTGCCTCGTAATTCAATTCGAAGCTGCAAAAATTTAATAAGTATTTCACATTTTAAAATCAGTTAAAAAGCAACTCTATTCACAAAACATAGCCACAGTTATATTTACCTCATTCGAATGAATAAACAAATCAAAACAAATCAAATCACCGTTACCTGAACTCACTCACCTTCTCTTTGAAGGTAAAGACCGGTAGTGGTAAAATGCGGCTCAAGGGTTTTGGGTGCACAATATCTATTCAATATTGTTTAAATATTGCCTTCAGAGGTTTAGATGGCAATACTTCAACCTAAATTCGCAGAAAAGCAGAAAGATATGCCCTAATGTTCAATGTTGAAGTGCATTCGCGACATCTTTCCAGGCCGGATCGATAGTAAGCGGTTTCCCAGCAAAATTTGTATCATCACGTATCAGTCAAAACATATTCTTTCACACGATTGGTAACAAGAACTTCCATTTTTTTTTTGAGAGGGGGCGTTTCCAAAACTGGTATATACCTTTAACAAAAAATAGGTACCATTCCAATCATGGCGTAAGGCTACACCAAACCGAAACTGAGGGCAAGTGCCAGTTCATGATTTCTTATAATTGACAACAATGTGCTTGTATTTGGTGCACAAGGGCCCACAGACAGCTGGTGAAAACCTTTCGATCGCGAGGTCAAAGGGGACAGTCTTTAAGTCAACTTCAATTGAGGGCTGGCGATTAAATGGTAGTCAGGATACCACGTGATTAGCTAATGGCATTCAGACACAGTCTCGTAGAAGAGGGATATTATGAGACAAGGTGTACTGGTACTGGCTAGGTGAACCACGCTGTGAATATTACACATATATATATATAATTAGCTTCAGCAACCCCCACCCTCCATATCCAACTGACAGAGGGAATGTATTCCATTTGCCAAACCCAGCTGTCAGATCTGCAACATCTTATTACTGATATTACCATCAAGGTCTTTACCAAATTCATTCTCAACCCGGGACGTAATGATTGCGATTGTAGCACTGTCTGTCACCGTCTCCTCAATTTCAGTCATTGCCTACAGAAGAAGATGTGCCCAATCCCTATTTTTTTTTATACTGTTATAACTTTTATTTTATAATACCACAGGGCATATAAGTTTATAGACAGTTACTGAAATCATATACTAAAGGGATCATCCGGATGAGAAAATTACGTGAAAAAGGCTCGATTTGGGCTCTTTTACTTTTACTGTAGCAAATTATTTTTTTGAAACATTGGGTTTCGATATTTTAAAAATCGTTTGGAAATAAAAAGCGAGTGGCGATGATCTAGAAAGTTAGAAATTTGAATTCAATTTATAAAAACAAATGCATTTAATGGGTCATGATTTTGTGTGTTTATCATCAGCGTAATATTATATATACATCCATAGCGAATACCAACTTTATCACTACTCTTTTTATGTTGTTTACTTACACAGTTCCAACCTTTGTTATAATACAAGATACACACCTAGACAGTTTTACAAACAAACAAACAAACACCATTAAGAACGCGGAGAAGCAATAAAGGTCACTGACCTATGATGTCTGCCCCAAAAATATGTGATATAATCATGAATCTCCTCTTTATATCTCCCACTGGAATAATAATATGTTCACTATGCAATACCAGAGGTCAAGATGCATCAAATTGTTTCAATTTCCAAATTCTAACGCAGCCTGTCAACAAAATAGCCTTGTACTCAATTATAGTATTGTATTTATCTCCATAGGATGTGTGTATAAAAGGTAAATGTAGATAAAAGATAACGATATTAGTCAATATTGTGTACATAAAATAAATTTATCTTATTTATTATCTTTGATAATGTTACTTATCTTTAATGAAAGTAATTTAATTACCGTCTAATACTCATGAGTCCATAAGAAAATAAATGATAAGTGGAACCATGAACTAATGATATGGGCGTTGGCAAATGATTGACAAGATAAGTAAAAGATAACAGTAAACAAAAGGGATAGAAAATAGCAATATGGCATAAACTATTTCAATGTGTACTGGAACGCCTACCAGATAGCTAAGCACATACCATACCACGGGCAGATGGCCTCCGCTCTTGTAGGGGGCAAATGCATTAACCCTACGCTTCTTCGGAAACTTTAGGGTGCATAGATAGATCACAGCTGCGACCTTGTTCGTCTTTAACGTCCGCGTAAAAGCGCGTGTAGCCAGGCGCAAGCTGCCGGAGTACCAACCATTCTTTGCCCATATAGAGTGGTAGGAAGGCGCCTGTGGTATGCGGACGACTCGTCAAGCGGGGCGTAATGCTCACCCGCCCACCAGCTTTTTAACCCCAATGTGATTGTAGATATAACGCGTAGAGATTAGACCGCAGCTGACGCCGGGGTGTGTGTGCGGACACGATAGCTTAGGATGAAGGGGCAGGGATGGGCTGAAGAGTGATGCGTGTTGTCGTGTGCGTTGTGCCTCTGTGTGTGTGGGTGAGTGTGTGTGTGTGTGTGAGAGAGAGAGAGAGAGAGAGAGAGAGAGAAGAGAGAGGGAGGTCAGTTTATCATTATTATCATGGAGATGGGGATAACGATGTTCATAATAATGATAATAATAATGGCAAAATAATGATAATAATAATAATAAATAATCATAATCAACATTATAACAATTATCACAATGATTAATTTATTGATTATTACAATGCATCCGACGACAATATGTACTCTTCCCCTCTTCCTCTTCCTTTTCTACTTCATCCTATTAGTACTACTACTACTACTACTACTACTACTATTACTACTACTACTACTACTTGTACTACTACTTCTGCAGCTACTTCTTAAGACCACAATTATAATATAGATTTCAGTATGTATGTAAATAAGTATATAAATCATTTTTAATGTATTGTTTCAAAAAAAGTTTTTATAAATTCAGATTAAGTGATTACGAAAGAGGGAGAGACAGTTAAATAAGACTGAGACTGAGAAAGATATAGAAAGAGAGAGAAAGAAAGAGAGAGAGCGAGAGAGCGAGACGGAGAGAGAGATAATATTTGTTTAGAATCAAACAGCAATGGCATTAATCCAAGTGTAATCGTACTACTTCTACTCCTACTACATGTACTACTACTATTACTACTACTTCTACTACTACCACTACTACTACTACCACTACTACTACTACTTCCACTACTACTACTACTACTACTACCACTACTACTACTACTACTTCTACTACTACTACTACTACTACTACCACTACCACTACTAATAACAGAAGTGGTAATATATATACCCCTTTCCCCCAGCTACGACAGCTGTTAACCATCATGTTGATTGGCATTATGTGACATAGATGTTGACATGTTTGAAATATTTCAACGGGGTTGGACAGGGGTGGGGAGGGGTGCAAATATAGGGCGTTATTGAATGCAGGGATAGTGACGAATTTAGCACACCTCTTCAAGTCATCTGAATTCAATTTCATATGTTATAGTGCATAATGTCCAATATATAAAGTTTTGCTTTGCTTCCTTACATTTTGCCCATTTCTATCGCCTATTACATCTGTGTCATCATATATTATTAAATATAATTTTGTTATTTGTACGGACCAATAAATTAAATGTCATTTGTTAATCTATTAATTCTCTGCTTATTATTTTGTATATTGTGTAATTTCCCGCTTATCTGTAGTATGATATGAAACATTTCCAGAATTATTGTTATTTTCTATTCAGTACAAAATTACTCTATAATCACCGTAACATGCTCATGCACTATATACAAATTTACAATATCACTATTCTTCTTATTATTATTATTATTATCATTTAAGCAGTACTATTATACTAACGTTGTCATTTCATGTTCTCTTGTCTTTCTTTTCTTGACCATCTAAGTAATCTACTTAAAATGATTGTGTTTTTTATATTCAGGATGAAATCATTCGAATAACCGTGTAATGCGCATGCACTATAGCAACACTTACAATATCAATATTCTTCTTCTTCTTCATATTATTATTATTTCAGATGTTAAACATTACTATATACTAACGTTGTCATTTCATGTTTTGTCTTTCTTTTCTCGACCATCTTAGCAACCTACCAAGATGCCTCTAGGTGGTGGAGCTAAATGCTCACGATGCGGAAAGTCGGTGTATGCCGCAGAGGAGATCAAAACAAACTCATACTCCTACCATAAAATGTGCCATAGATGCTGTAAGTCCATTGTTTTCCTACTTTTGCACCGAAATAACAGTCACATTATTTTGTAATATACCGTTTTAAGATGGTTTCTATCTTTTGCAGACCTAAAAATCTGAGATCCCATGAATCCAGTGGTATATTGAAGAGGTCCATTATTAGGAACCTCCCACCAAAAGGGGAACAAATATCCTTCAGAGAGGTTTCAGGAGACTTCGACTGTAAAATTTCACACACGATATCTGAAGGATATATTTCAAACACTCACCAAGTTTCGTGGATTTTGCATAAGTCTGCAAAAGGGACCTACTTCCTTTAAAGGGACTTGGTAACATTGTTGAAATGAGAGAAAATGGTGCTAAGGTAGTGACTTCAATGCTAAATGTACAATTAAAGATAATCTGAAAGTTCGAGTGAAAACAGACCATTATTAATGATATAAATTGGGAAAACTGATCTGATCAAATTCTTAATTCTCCCAACTACATCATCATAATTGAAATAAATTTTAGGAGAATGTAAATCGTCACAAAGCGATGTATTGGCTCTGTATACCATTCCAAACATTTAGGTGTTGAGAGTATTTAAAAGCCTGTTTTATGTCTTATTTTCATGGAAAAACGGTTGGGAAAATTCAAAGATTGGTGACGCCTTCAAAGAAAACCAAAATATCTTTGTGGTTTGAGAATTTGTTCAAGATTTTGTGCATGTTAGAGGGTTAGTACAGTGAAGTTATATGATAAGTAACATTTGATAATTAAAATTACACGTCGTTTTTTCAACAATCTTCAAAAATGTTACCGGTTCACTTTAAAGGGAAGTCGTAGCTTTGCAAAACTTGAGTAAATTCGGACTGAATGATGTACAAATCCGCTTGGCTATGAGAATGTTTAATAACATCTGGAAATGTCAGAGACATTGGATTTCATTTACTTTCATTTACTAGGGTATTCTTTGACATTACTTCAGATTTACGTATACTGCCCCTCTACTGCTCACCGTATGGAACAATCTTTATCGTGATATGAAAAATATTCCAAGCCGCAGAAGCTTTTGCAGGGCATTACAGCAAATTTCTACTGGAGGAATATGTTTAACTGCATGACTGTAATATTGATTATCTGAATATATATATTAAGGTACATGATTTTATCATAATATTTGATTTGTAAATAGTGTATATACTTTGATTGAAATATATAAATATCAATTTGCATAGAGACTTCCTAACAAAGGTGTGGTATACCATGAAGCCAACCCTCGATTGGCATTTCGTTATGTGTTAGCTCCAGTTACTAAATATTAATAGTACAAATATAATAATAGTCACATTCGTATAGCGCCTAATTCTACGTTTCTAAGCGCATTGAATAGTCTAAGAAATTAATATACATGTTAGTGATTTGGTAATATATTCAAACTCAATCAATGTCCCGGTATCCCTACAATACATTTTTGGGATGTATTTATAATATTTATAATAAAAAATTCGTAATTCCACCAACGAATGTTAATTACGATTACCATTTAACTATTACTATACTTGATGATGATCATGGAAATCTTTCTATCTTTTATTTATATTTCTATTTTCTGTCAGTCCTCTGTGAAACAGGGTTGGACTCCAAGACGGTGTCTCCCCATGAGGACGAGCTCTACTGCAAGAAGTGCCACGCCCGTAAGTTTGGTATCAAGGGCATTGGCTTTGGTATCGGCGGAGGTGCACTGGGTATGGACGAAGGAGAACAATTAGGAAACGTACCCGACCCAAGCCTAAGGTAGGTCAATACAGATAGAGAGAGAGAGAGAGAGAGAGAGAGAGAGGGGGGGGGGGTGGTCTGGGAGTAACACGGCCGTAAGTTTGAAAGGGCGTTGGTTTTGGTATCGGTGGAACAATTGGAAAACGTACCCAACCGAAGTATAAGGTAGGTCACTAGTGAGAGAGAGAGAGAGAGAGAGAGAGAGAGAGAGAGTGAGAGGGCGGGGCAGAGGAGCAGAGGTGCCACACCCGTAAGTTCCGTATTAAGGGCGTTGACTTCGGTATCGATGGAGGCTCATTAGGTATGGACGAAGGGAAAACGACTGGGGAACGTACCTGACCCTATAGTAAACGGTAATTTACAGGTACAGATATATGGAGAGAGCAAGAGAGAGAGAAAGAGAGAAGAAGAAGAAGAAGAAGAAGAGAGAGGGAGAGAGAGAGAGGAAGAGAGAGAGAAAGGGTCAGGGGGAGATAGATAGAGTTATAACCTTTATAAAATTGAGTGCAGTATTTTATTGTAAACTAGCTGTGCTTTGCATGCATTGTTGAACATGATGATAATACTATCATAATACTCTGGTTAATATTAGTCATTATGATTATTTCTTTTAAAATATATTTTGATGTTGGCTTGATGACTGGGAAAATGTTAACATTTTTTGTGTCGTTGTATAGGTGGGAGCACCAGCAGTTGCAGCAGCGTACGCTCACTCAGACCTGACGGGCGTCACCGGGGATGGGGACCGCTGCTCGAGGTGTGGCGGCTCTGTCTACGCCGCAGAAAAGAAGATTGGCGCCAACATGGTAAATTTGTCCGCCATTTTGAAAAATGAGAGAAAAAGAGTTTGCATTATGGAAACGTTAGGGGTCCAATATCATTTTTGATTTAGATACTCAAAATGTGTACGAAATTTTGAGGAGAAACGGCAAATATTCAGTTGTTTTTGTTGCCTTATTTTATTGTGTTTGACGTTAACTGTGTTTAGAAGGAGAGTAATTATATCTATAGTCCTTTAAATGAGGTAAAATCACAGTTCATCCATACCAATTGTTTTTTTTTTAATACCAACATCATCACCATTAATATCATCATCACAAGCATCATCTGACTTCATCATCTTAATCATCTGGATTGGGGAAAATCACTGTTTTCCATACCAGTTGGGTTTTTCAAACGTCATCATCGTCATTGTAGTCTTCACCATCATCATCACCATTCCCATCATCATCCCCGCATCCCTGTAGCCCCCACTACAACCACCACCACCATCAACATCATCAGCAAATCATCATCATCATCATCTTTATCATCATCATCGTCACCATTATCATCATTATCATCATCACCATCATCATCACCACCATCGTCACCATCACCACCATCAACATCATCATCGTCACCATCATCCCCATCATTCTCATCATCATCATCACCATTCCCATCATCATTGTCACCCCCGCTACAAATACCACCACCATCAAAATCATCAGCAAATCATTATCATCATCATCATCATCATCACCATCATCACCTTCATCATCATCATCCCCATCTTCATATCATCATCTTCATCGTACCTCTTCCTCTTCCTTATCAATATCATCGTCATCATCATCATCATCAATACTCTCAGTTGTCATTATTACATTTCTTTTTCCTAGACTTGGCACTCCAAGTGTTTCACCTGCTTTATGTGCAACAAGCGCTTGGATTCCACCACCCTGGCCGATAAGGACGGTGAAATCTTCTGTAAAGGTGAGAAAACAATAACTGTCCCTCGGATAGGACACTAACTGAAGGTCTCCTATAATAACAATAATAATAATAGGCATTGATATAGCGCCGTATATCTAGAAATTCTATTCCGAGGCGCATTAATTATTACCCCGGATTTAACCTAGCTGCCATTACAGCGCTTTAGCATTTCAAGGAATTATTTCTTGCCAGCTACTCATTTACCTCACCTTGGTCGAGTGTGGCAATTGAATATTAATGCCTTGCCAAAGGAAATTAGTGCCGTGTCGGGGATCGAACTACGACCTGTAGACAACCTGGTATAATGCGCAAGTTAAAGTTGACATCCTTTTGGTTGCATGTCGTTTTTCCGAAATGTCTTAATGACATAAAACCCCTTTATCGGTTCTCAGAATAACGAAGCCTATTTCGTTTTCGTAATTATGAACCCTATTTCAATTTCGCAATTACGAACATTTGGAATAGTGTACCATTATTCACTTTTTGAAATTACAAATCTTCGAATAAACAATGTACGCATCGTCTATGGCAACTTTGGATTCTTACAAAGAGCTTCTTGGGGTTTAAAGTCGTATGCTCTTTTTATTATGAGAACCCGTAAATGTGAACTATTTAAGATTCATTAAAATGAAAACATGGCCCTCACGTATTTCTGGATTTGTGGCCCCTAGTGGCAAAATCCTCTTTTATATATGGGGGGGGGGGGGTCGGTTTTCAAGTAATCATAGTTAGATTACGTAGAGACAAAAAACGGAAACAGTTTTTATAGGACTGTGCACATTTAAAACAAAATTGTAAGTAGTACATATACAATGAATGAAATACTGTTTCTAATTTTGCTTTAACACGTGCAACTTAATTCCAAAATTGAAAGTGTGTAACATTTCTTTAATAAAATGCTGGTTGATTTCGCATTTTCTTTATGATTTTGTTTAAATTGATTTGTTTTTGTTTATAAATGATTTTAATTTTTTTTTACGGCATGAAGTTTGTGCTAACATGCTATTTCAAAGGTTTTTTTTTTGGGTATAAATTTGGTAATAATTTGGTAAAAATTTGATGAAAGTCTTTTCTTCACGTGCATATTAAACGGAATTACCGCTTTCTTTGGTAACCTCCACTGTTTAAAGTTCAAATTAATTTATTAATGTCTGTGCATGAATAATATTTTAATATGATTGAATTTCTGTTAAATTGATGCTTTTCTGTTACGTTTCTTATGCCTTAACATTAATATCTTAATGAATGTTTTTCTTTTTAGTTATTTCCCTTTTATTCATCGCTCCGTCCACTACACTGTCTGTAAGCGGAGAGAATGTTATGTCTCAAGTTTGGAAGACAATGCAAAAACATTGACAAATTAAATTGCATTAGTGACGTAAGTCACACCAACGGACCGACACCAAACCGACACCAAACCGACAGCAAGCCGAACACGCAGCTATATTACGTCCAATGGCCAATAATCTGTCAGTTTGGAGTCGGGATGGAATCGGTTCGCTGGTGTGACTGAGATATTGCGCTTTTGCGGAATTCGGCTGAAATCGGATGAGTTCGGCAAAATTCGGCTAAAATCGGACGAGTTCGGCTAAATTCGTCTAAATTCGGCATAAATCGGCTACGGGCTATATATTCGTCACCGCTTTCGGATGCTGTAGTGGATGGATTGACAATTAATAGGGACTTTTAGATTCGCACAAAGACAATGGGGATTGCAACGATCGACGTACTTTTAATGCACTGCCTTGAATGGACGTCACACGTATCAGTCCACGTAAATCTAAAAGTCCCTATTGGCTGATCGTGCCCATTTTTACAGGATGCTACGCAAAAGGATTCGGACCTAAGGGAGTCGGCTTTGGCATGGGTGCTGGCTCGCTTGGAACAGAATAGACATATATTCCTGGTATTACACACACAAACAAAATATGGCTTGGTCATCCTGTACGTTCGTCATTGTATTCATCAGTCGCTTAAAGTATACCAATCACCTTAAGGTTATGTCCGTAGAACTAGAATGTAAACCGTAATAATGGGTCAACGGTAAAGAGGTAGGAAGAAAAAAAAGGATCACATAAAACGGCGCGAACGGAAACCAACTCTGATTTCGGTTCTGTGAGCGCCTATTCTCTGCGAGCGCGTACGCATGCGTCAACTAGTCTACTCAACAATTTGTTTCACTATTTACTGAGAGTATATTTAAACTGCAATAAATCTTTGTAAAAGTAATATATGAAGCTCATATTTTGAATTTGGTATAGCGACACGGAACCTCTTCCATCAAGAGCGAAACATATTTTTGTGATTGGTACACTTTAAATTTCACGTGATTATCACACATTTCACTATATATCATATGGAATTCATAACATATCTTGGCCCCGTTGCATAAAAACTTACCATTGATGGTAACTTTGCTATCAATGACATCTACCATGGTAACAGGGCTCAACAGCCAATCAAAATCAAGGTTTCCATGGTAGTTACCATTGATGCCAAAGTTACCATCAATGGTAAGTTTTGTGCAACGGGGTTCTCATTAAAAGACCTTTATCACTCCCGTCATTATGTTGTCAGTAGAAAGATCACTGCTCATGATATAACAAAATCACCACTCCGGCTGCCCAAATCATCTTCATCGTAAACAAACGAAAGTGGTAAATCAACCTTTAAAGGCAAAGGTAGCGATTTCTTCTAAACGTTGATTATGTATATTTTATTTGCTTATTTGCTGGAGCCAGCACTGTTAAGGGTACATACAGAATGGTGGAAAACGCCAAATCTATCCTTTTGGAAAATAAATCATCCTTCGTCCTTTTAAAGCTTATCTGTACTAGTTTACAGGAGGGATTAGACCACACTACAAGGTCCCTGGACAGGTGGTTATCTCATCAACTCAGCTCTCAATTAACATAATAAAAAGAGGATCATGGGGGACCAATGGTCACCGATTAAGCATTGTTTTCTATATAGAGGGGCAAGTAGCTACAAGTAGGACATTGTGGCTTTAAATCTTGATTTACCATTTTACTTTCGATAGTATACCCCATTATATTGCATCAAGCCTCCTTAATTTTACGTATTACATAAGTACTGTATATTAATGTACCCGATTGAAATCATCATAACATTCATTAGAATCCATTGTTATGAAAGACTCTCAGCATTTAAGAAACATCGCAGAACAATTTTTTAAGTACGCTGTTTGTGGGGGAGAAAAATGATTGATTATGCTCAATAATGATGTAGCCTTTATGCAGACATTTCTGTTGCAGACTATACCAAAAACTACTTAAAGTACCTTTGATATATGGATAATACAGATGAACATAAATTAGGAAGGCTCATATCGAAAGTGATTTTATTAGTTATTGATTGACCATGACGAAAGTGAAAACTATCCGATATAATCACACAATTGATTGTCAATTGACACACTAGTGGTATACGTGTCATGCTGCAATTTCATTATGTTCTTCCCGTTAAGTTGTATTTGGAATACATGATGTCGAATAATTGTATTTCCGTACTCAATGTACACGGTGATACAATTAAATCACATTACAAAGTAAGATGGGGTACACTTTTTTTTTGCTATCACATTAGTAAGAGATGAACATTCTAAATGCTAGATGTGGTCCGAGACGATGAACAAGACATAATACAAATATTTACGGATAGACGCATAAGTTTCGTTGTGCCGCAACAATGTGACATTCGATTATGAAATCATATCATAAAATCATAACAACACAACAGTAACAACATTATAAATTAAAAAAAAACAATAATAAAATACCTGTACAGACGGTCATAGGTTGTTTAATTAAAAATAAATCAACGCTTTTACAATTCATTCCTTTGCGCATGCCCATCATTAGCATTAACATACATGAATATGCATAAGGTTCGTTACACTTGGTTTAGAAAAAAACCAACAACAAGAATTGCTTTCATTTTGATAAGTGTAGACTCCTACTAGCCACTTACAGGTTAAAGGTAAAGACCAGTTATGGTCATGCGATTGCATTGTGAAAGAAACGTTGTGGAATCGATCAGAAAAGGTTGATCATCTAGCATATAGCATCTGCAAGGTTCTGGAATCATCAAAATGATAAGAAATTTGGCCCATTCTTCGTAAAGTTACAAGCACTATACACAGAAAGATGTATATGGGACTACCCTATATCTCTCACACGACCATGAGAGAAACAAATTTACCAAATATATGAATTAGTAGGCGGTTTCCCGGCAAATTTTGTATCATCATGTATTAGTCAAAACATATTCTTTCACATGATTGGTAATGAGAGCTTCCATTTCATTTTTTGAAATTGGGACGTTTCCAATACTGGTCTTTACCTTTAAATGAATAATATTTCATAGCAACTGAATCCGTCAACTTGAAATGTCAGAATATCATTTTCACGTTTTTATTTCATTGAAATATTATGATAAGGTTCGTGATGTTTTACGTATCGTATTCAGATTCATAACCCATCTCAAAATATCTAAAGTTTGTAAACGATATTTACATATTATCAAGATTATGATTCACCATATGTACTGAAGGATGAATAATAACTTGAATAATTCTCTAATATAAGAGGATAATATCAGAATTGTATTGTTATATTCATGAGCCACAGGTTACCCCAAATAACGTTACGTTAAATACAAATTGAGATAATTATATGCTTAATTGCTAAACGATTCCTTTTTGTAGTATTCCCTATAAATCAGGATCATTACTGACCATGCAAAATTCCTCAATTATAATTAAAGTTACATAACTTACACGACATCAATATTGAAAGGAGAGTTATTACACATTATTGCAAGCAAACTATTTCACATTAATAATTCATCATCATGAAAAATTCTGATTGATTGTTGTTGCATGTTTGCATTGTGTCCATTATTTTGTACAGTTTTTATTATATGCCAATGTCAATATGTGAGTGTAATTATGAATTTGCATGTGCGTGATTGGTAAAATGAGATATGACGGAAATGCTTTCCAGGCTGAGATAAATTTAGCTCTGAAAGTGCAGAATGTAATTCAACCTAGTGGCATTGTTATTATAAATGACGAATACTTTATATCAAGCAATATATAAATAAACTGTGCATGTGACTGCGAAAAGCCTTATACTGTACATCATGTATAAAACAGTTAGTAATAAGCCCTTTTATCATTTCATGTCATTGGATGTTCTCATTAGGGGATTTGAAGTAGGACTAATGTAATAGTTTTTATTGATTGTAAATCATTTTGCTATTAAGATGAAAGGTCGTTTAAATATAATAGAGATTTTAATTACACAATTTAAATCATCTACGAACAATGGTTTAAAGAGCTAAGTTAAAACTCAATAATTTTTAATTCTTCTATATTTCTATTCGTATTCTATTCCATTGTGTAGGGGAGAACAGCTCACTACAGTTTTTCTTTCTCTTTTAGGCTTATATTCTGTAGGATATTGTAGGGGAAAAAATCACTCGGAAATCTTCTTTCCTTTTTAGATTTCTATTCTTTTGAATCTTTAGGATAAGGAGGTGCGAACAAATCGTTCACATTTCATCTTCTATTTTCTCCTTTTTTATCTGTTGAAATGTTGGGCTAGAAAAAAAAAGAAGAACAAAAAAATCGCTCACAATTTTTACTTCTTATTTTTAGTTTTACATCCTTACGATTGTGTTTATCTTCTATTTTCCAATTTTCTTTCTTTACCTGTTGAAATGTTGGGCTAAAAAGAAAAGAAAAAAAAATCGCTCACAACTTTTCCTCCCTTTTTTTTAGTTTTACACCTACCCGATTGCGTTTATTTTCCATTTTCCCATTTTCTCTTTTTATCTGTTGGAATGTTGGGCTAAAAAGAAGACAAATGTCGCTCACAATTTTTCCACCTTTTTTTTGGTCTCACATCTTCACAAATCCTTTATATTAAAACAAATATATTATTTCAGATTTTGTAACCGTAAGGTTGTGTAAGGGTTTAAAAAAAAAAAAAAAAAAAATCGCTGGCAATTTTTTTTTATCCTCTCTTCTTTCAACTCTTATCTTTAGGCTGCTACGGGAAAGGATTCGGGCCCAAAGGAGTTGGATTTGGAACTGGATCCGGCGCTCTGGCCACGCAATAAATCTCTCGCATTACTCCGAGGTTTACCAATGCTCACTAACCCTTGCCATGGAAAGCAATTCTACTTTGTCCCTAATCCTAATCTCCTTCGCCTTTTGGAGATTATCCGTTACTTCATTGACCTAATTATCAAGAATAATCCCTACCTGTTCTCAATTTTAATCCAATCCAATCAATTTATTCTAAATTTCAATCATTAAAACGTACAGACGTTCGTATTTCATATTAACATATACACTCACTCTACAATAATTTCTGAAATCATTAACTTAAAGGGTTAATTAAGTTCCACTAAATATACAATAGTAAGACAAAAAGTAAGACGACGAGAATTTAGTTTACTCGATCTTCTCAAAAAATCAACACGATTATATTTCTGCTCCATGTCAGTATGTTAAATTGATATTACTTCCGTCAAAAGTTAAAATGACGAAGCTCAACCATTACGTCAAAATATTTTACTCTTAAATGTCCTTTAAAAAAAATATAAATAACTAATCTGCAAAATAATACGGATCTAGGATTACAGTTTTCATGAATGTACATACAGATGGCCCTTAGTATAATTTGGATATTATATATTTAAAAAAAGGAATCCTGCACAACTTGAACAAAATCTTAAAATGTTTAGCACTCCTTTAATATGTCATAAATTACATTATTTTATTCATTTTAAGTCTACTTTCTATCATACACACTGGACTATGCTATAAATAAATGTCATTGTTAGTTTAATTTACAAACAAGATTTCTTCTCTCATACAAAAATGCTTTACCATCTTCAGATTAAAAAACCGGAACTTCATGTCAATCAAATATTTTTTTATTATTTTCTTATTGGTTCAATCCATATATCATGTGAAACACCTTTTTTCTACTTAACCTTTATTTCTGCCAGTTTTCTCTGTGAAAGTTCTATGCAATAATTCATGTTCTCTTTCGTATCGAAGCATACATTTTAAATGAAATATATAAACTATTCAAATTAATCATTTAAAGATTTTCTATTTAAATCTACATTTTAGAAAAGACTTTCGTTCACAAAGTAGTTCAAAATTCAAATGAATATAATAAATAGAAATTTATGTTGCCGTTCCTGTATGCATGCAGTACGTACATAGGGTTATCTCATTTGTGTGATACTTTAAGATATGTAACTAATGTGAACGTTTTGAAAAAGCATGCATTTTTAGAAAACATTTAGCTTGTATTTTATTTGGACAAAATAGATTTAACAATGTATAGTTTAGCCAAATCTGTTTCGGAATTTTGGTAAAAGTAAAGTTTGTACATTTGGAGAAAAAAAAAATCAAAAATAAGTTTTTCAGATATTTCATTACTAAACAATTTACCTGTTTTTACATGTTATTTATTAACACAAGAAAAAGAGACGTTTTATTTACAATGTTATTGAATCTGGAAAGTGTCTGAGGAATAAAAGGAAGACTTTAAAAGAATATGCTACAAGAACATTCTTTCAAATTGAAGACGTAATAATTCGTCCTTGTTTTCACGAAGTGACGGTAGTGAGGAAAATCGTAACGCAAAGTGAATGCAATTTTTTTTCACTACCGTCACTTCGTGAAAACAGCGACGAATTATGCATTTGTAAAAAAAAATAATAATAATACTAATCAGACGCCAAGAACAGAGAATGTGAATAGGAAGTGAGGAAACAAATATTGAGTACGACAGAGTCTCGATAATAGAGACAGACAAAAAGAAAGAGAGAGAGGGAGAGAAAGAAAGAGAGAGGCAGAGAGAGAGAGAGAGAGAGAAGAGAGAGAGAGAGAGAGAGAGAGTGTGTGTGAGTGATTGTGTGTGTGTGAGAAAGAGAGAGGGGGGGGGGGGGTATGGGAACATAATGTACAATGTCTACTAAGTATATTGAAACAGAAAAAAACGAGACAACTAGAGAGAGAGAGAGAGAGAGAGAGAGAGTGAGTGAGTGAGAGCGAAATGAGGGATGACATAGCCATGTCGATATTGAAACAGATAAATAACAAGAGACGAGAAAGAGAGAAGAGAGAGAGAGAGACAGAAATAGAGACAGAAAGAAAAGCGTGACGCACACCACATATCTCTCACGATATCTCTCCGATTTTTGTAGAAAGGGCGGTTCTATCAGATTTTATCAGAAATCTAAACAACCGCTGACCTCCTGATAAATATAAATGATAAAAAGTCAATTTTATGACCGGAATTTTAGTGAATGTGAGTCAGAATAAAAGCCGAATCTGCTTCAAATCGTAGACAATTGCTTTAATGGCCTGATGTCATTACACTGTAAAAAAAAAATTGTTCATTGGTAATTTTTACGTATTTTTTCCATGTAGAATTTACTTGAAAACATTAGTTTTGCCACTTACGCACTAAATTTAAGTCTTGCTAACTCAAACTTTCAATTTAGTAGAACATACGTGGAATATTTAAGTAAAATCAAATACATAAGAACTTTAAGTAATTTCAGCTTGTATTAATTTAGTAATTTTAACTCAAAATCAGAAATTATACGTATTACTCAAACAATTTATGTTGATTATTCTTATCTTTTTAAAGTAAAGACCGATGCAGTGCGTAATAGAAATATTTACATAATTTATGAATATTCATTAAGACCAAATTAAACTCTTTTTTAAATAAAACAATTATTTTTTGTGGTTGAATGAAAATTTAAGGACTTTAAAACATTTACTAATTCATTTAACATGGCTAAGCAAATACAAGACAATTTTTAATTCTTACCCAGTTCAAAACAAATAAAAACTTGATATTTCAGGAAATTGTCAACCAATTTTCCTTTTAAGATGCTACGATCAAGTATATATAAAATTTGGAGCCTTTCAATATGTGTCGAATTGAAGCGATGTGTTAGTGATTAGTGATTAATCTTAAATAGAAGTAGTGAATGATTAGTGGATGTTACTTGTTAGATTAGATGGGTACCAAATCGTGCAATATGTAATCCTATCATAGTTTTTTTTTTAATTATCTAAAATGATTACAATACTTAAATTATTTACGTTAATGTAACTCGATTTAACTGAGTAAAAATTTATTCAGCAAAATAAGTAAATTCTACTTAAGATGCCGTAGGTAATATTTACTTAATAAAAATAAGGCAATTCTTTTCCTCAATTTTATTGAGTTATTTAGACTATTATTTGTTTACAGAGTATGATTCTGAGTCGATTTAGCTTTTGGGCCTCCAAGGGAACATGACATCCCTTGAAATTTATTGATCATGTGACGATTCAGATCCTCGGTGATTGACATTTGACGGGTTCAAATGTTCTTATCGAATTCTTTCTTTAATTATTCCAAAATCGGATCATTTTCAGATCGTTTAGTGTGCGCCGGCCTTTAGGATGCGAAAAGGGGATGACTCAAATATCATGAGATACAGATAGCAAGAAGAAGAACAAAAGTAAATAGAAAGGGGACAACAAAAATGAAAAGAGAATGGACAAAATAAGTAGGCCAATAGGAAGTGTATAATTTTGCTGATTTGAAATTAAGATCGCTTCGTTTGAGACTAGAGGGATTATTAATCCTGCTTTTTCTTAGACTTCTCCATTCGTACTGCAATGTTTGCAATAATGGTGAGCATAAATAGTTCTGATTTCCATCAAAGATATTGGTTTCTATGAGCTGTACTGCATTACTGCATGCAGGGGCGTACGCAGGATTTTTTCAAGGGGGGGGTTTTAAAATATTTTGCTCCCGAAAATTTGAAAATCGCGCCGGCCGAGCCGAAAAGTCGCTCAGTGGGGGGGGGGGGGGGGTAAGCGGACACATTTTTCTTCGTTGGGGGGGGGGGGGGGTAAGGTCACCTTTTTTAGGTTTGCCGTGGGCATATTTTTTTTTTTTTTTATAAAAAAAAAAAAAAAAAAAAAAAATCCAAAGGGGGGGGGTTTTAGGTTTTTTTAGGGGGGTTTACATACATAAAAATACCAAAGGGGGGGGGGGGGGGTTTGAACCCCCAACCCCCCCCCCCTGCGTACGCCCCTGACTGCATGAATGATTGAATAAATAGCGTCCTTCTTTATCGGTATCAATATTTTACAAGGTTGAAGCTTCTGCTTTTTAGATTGAGTAATATCCTTGTATTGGAATACAACACTATGAGGAGACAAATTTGGATTGACGATAACTCATTTTAACAACTGTGTCATTTTAGAAAGATCTTGAGCAATGAAATAATATTTAGATACTTCATATTCTTCGATATTTTACTTAGGTGTATACACATATCTCATTAAACATTCCTTTCAACAATATCAACAAACTGGTTAAGATTACTGCGCAATTTACAACTCTGTTTCAAAATACTCTACATGAAACAGGAAAGTAGGCCTAAAATTATAACAACCAGTAAACGGGTTGCAGAATGACATTTTACATTATCAAATTGTTTGTAAGTGTATAAAACAAAGTTCTTGATAAACACTTCCTAAGCAGACTGGTGGTGGGAGCTTACCCTAGAGAATTTTAGCCCCTTAGTCAATTTGATTGAATTTATGAACCATACGCCAATTTACCTTTTAGTGCAAAGCCGGTACTGCACCGGTGCACTCACCTTCTGTCATTTGCAATTGGCACGTAGAAGGTCACACCAGTCGTCACTATCCAGGCTCTACATCTAAAAATAAGGCCTCGTGTGCAACATTCTGCTTTTACCTGTGGTACCAGACACTCCTATGGTATTAAGTATGGTAACAATGTGTACCACAGAAAATACCACAGCACCACATGAATACCACAGCTAGCGGTTCGCATATTACCACACGAGTCTATGGTACAGTACCACATGTAACTGTGGTACCAGATATTCTTGTGGTATTCTGTACCACTGGAAATACCACAGGACATGTGTGTAAGGGTCTGTAACTAGTAGAGCCTCTCATGGGCCATTCACGGGTGATATCAAACAAAAGTGAATGCTGAATTCACAGTGAAATAATGCTCTATATTCCTACCGGTATACTTTAATGGGCCTATGCACGAAATGCCTTCTCAGGCTGCATTAACACAATGGGGCTGTCGCATCGGGTGCAAAGGCCAACCGGCGCCGAACCTCTTCAATGATCAAAGTGTATGCGTTTCACTGTTCATCATCGCAATTCCATCGTTGTCATCCTCATCGAATTCAAAGCTAGACGTACTGGAGAACATGTTCTCACCGGACACACTCAATAGCAGTGAAACAGTCTCGAATGTCGACTGTGTCAAGATGGAATCTCTCACCGACGGTATTCGAAGAAGTTTTCCATCATCGCCATACAGTTGGATCCTGTCCTCGCCTTTCTCGTCGTCGCTTTCGGACAGTCCCATTGAGAAATCATCAAGGGATTCGACGTCGTCATCGCGGTTTGGAATATCAGTGAACGCAGCATTGACATAGTCTTGATGATCAACGTGCGTGTCATCAGTGCGGTCGGGAAAGTTTTCACATGTTAGAGAATGATGTCCATTGGAGGTTTCGATATCGTTTCTGCCTGAAGGAGTAGAGCACCGTCTTTCATCGACATGTTCTTCCTTTGCTTCTGGTAATAACCTATCCGTGTCTGAAGGCAACACGACAATATAGTTATCATCGTCATCAAACACGTCATCGTAGAAGTCTGTCTCACCGCTAAGAACTTGGTCTTTTTCGTGTCGATCACATTCCTCATAGAGTACCGTTTCCACGTCTTCATAACTGTTACTTGTCGGTGGGGTCAGAGTGATTATTGGTCTGGGAGTAACCGGAGGTGCGTCTTCCCGTATTGACGGAAAACAGTTGTCATTTTCGGTCTCTAATTCCGTAGGGGTGCTGAGGCTTCGGAGAAGATTGTATTTGACATTGTTCTTTTTCGTACGCTGAGAGGCGAGTCTTTCCGCACGACTTGTCCAACATCGTCCCGCAATGTTCTGGTAAAGCAACTTAGAGTCCGGTCTCAGCTGTGCTACGTTTCTACCAACATGACTTGGGCATGGATTGTTATCAGATTCTGGAGGAATAATTTCATACAGCCATCCATCTTTATTTTGGGACATTGGTCTGTCCGGAAGACTATTTCTACGCCGCTGACGATAACCCATCGGTTTGAAAGAAAGCATTGTTGTTTGCTTCCGTTCGTGAAGTCCCTCATTGATGCATACCTCACCACCATCGGAAGAGCCCGGATGAAACTTGCTACCAGGTTCTGGGATGTCTACTTTATCAATACTACTACTACTACTACACTGAACCTTATGAAGCTCTGAGAAAGCTGCTGCAAGGCCACTCTGGTTTCGTTTGAGTGCTGGCCTTCCTCTTTCCACGCTGCACCCTTGGATTCTAGTTTCATCCTGGCGATGAGCCTCAAGGGTTCCACATCGACTGCTCGAAGCAGAATCCATTATCCTCAACGATTCCGTGAAAGGCACATACACAATACTCTGCTTCTTTCGGATGTGAATCTCATGCTCACAATGGTGCTGGCGAACAATTGCACGATATAGGCAAAATGCAGCAACTACGATTGCTGCAACCAAGGCGATTGCCACAAGAAGCAGAAACCAGAAAGCCCATTTTGATGAAACAGGTTCTGGTGGCGAAACGGTTTCATTTGTGGAAATATTTTTAGCGATATCAAATACATATTCCTTATGAATTTCTTTAATCACAACGTCTATGCATTTGTTATAACGATTAACTCGAATTGCCTGGTCTGTCAAATTCCATTGATCCTCGTCAACATAAAGTGTACTCACCCCGGTACTCATATTTGGCATAATCGTATCCAACAGGAGGGTCACGTTTTTAATCAATATGTTAGAGATGTAGAGAGTCTTCAGCATTGGATAAGCAGGCAGATAAACGTCAACTAGTGGGTTGTGCCTCAAGTTCAGTACGACTAAGGAACTCAGGTTGAGCAGAGTTTGAGGATAGATGTGTGATATGTTGTTGTAAGATAAGTCAAGGTTCCTGAGGTTCTGCAGATCTTGCATCCACCAGTCTTCGATGTGAGTAATACTATTGAACTGAAGATGGAGTGTCTCAAGCCTTCTAAGACCACTGAACGTGATATTAGAGATTTCTGATAGACTATTGTGGGATATGATGAGGTGCCTTAAATTATGCAAGCCATCACCCCACCCAGATTCCAAGACACTGATGTGGTTATCCCAAAGGTACAAATTTCTCAAGGAAGAGAGACCGAGGAATACCTGTCTGGTAAGAGCAGATAGGAGATTTGACGACAGGTCGAGTCCTTCAAGTTTTGATCCATTTCCTGCCCAGAACAGATCGATGTGGTCAGATGTGATCTCGTTGTTGCTCAGATCAAGCCACCTCAGTTCTTCAAGATTCCCAAAGACATCTTTAGGAAGCCCCTTGATTCTATTCCCGTTCAAATAGACATACCTTAATGTTTCCAAGCCGTGATCTTCCCAGGGGCCAATGGTAGATATTTTATTTTGAGATAGGGATAGGTATCTTAAAGAGATACCATCACCAAGATGAATGTTTGTATCTCTCAAGCTGTTTCCACTGAAATCAATTGCATCTGAAGAAGCGTTTGTGCTCCATTCTGGAGGGTCGTTCAGTCTAAGGTTCCGACAGTCAACACAGACAGTGGTCTTCCAAGGCCGGTGACTGCACTTGGTTGTTTCATGGCATGGTGACCACTGTGACTCCAAAGCATTTGTCGGACTGCGGAATAAATTTGCTAGTAGAGCAAGGAGAAAGAATCCATTGAGCGTCATAGCTTCGTAAAGTCTGAATATTACTTTTTATGAAAAGCAAGTCTCGGAAATGATCAAAGGTATTGATTTCATCTAGTAAGTGTGTAGCCGAATCTGAACTATTCAGTGCTTTCACCCTGCTCTATGTCAAATCGGTATGAAATTGTTTTTAAAATCAATAAACAGACGAAATAAGAGAGCATGTGTTTCAAACGGTTTGTCGCACAAGACCCTTGACGATGAAGTAACCGATACACAGTTCTGTTTGAAAAAAGTAGCGCATGGTTAAGATAATACGTCTCTTTCCAAAATTGTATCAACCTGTCATACGTTATCAACTATTTACTTGCCACCAAGATCAGCTGGTCTCTAGAAGCACCCAGAATTGAAAGCGACACAGAGAAAGTGTATATAAATGTCCAATAGAGTTGGTTCCGTTAATAATCAAATTCAGGTCGAGTGCCTTTGCCTATAATGATAATGATGATTCACAGAATTCATATTGCGCCATGTTTCTTCAAAACCAAAGATTCTAAGGTTCCTCGAATGATGTCAGTGTTATGAGCAAAGATAATATGTCATACATGTACCTATGCACTTAGGTGTGAATTCATAATCAGATCATTTCCTGGTTCTCAATCACCTTAATAGCATAGTTTGTGTTCGTAAGTAAACCAATTGTCTGCTGGAACGATATGGTTACTTTATTAGGCCGATGAGAATGAGAAAATCAGTAGTCAATGGGTTATTTGTGAAGTGCGCGAAACCCGGAAATAACTTCCTCCTTTCGTGGCTTACAGCTTGGCAGCCAAATCCGTTTTGCACTTGGAAGATGCTCTGATGTATGCCAGTTGAATACATGATAAACAAACAACATATTATTAAAATAGATAGTTCTTGGCCGTGGTCATGATTGGATTGTCGTGAATTATCGAAACTACGAAACCACTTCAAACTATGGCACGCCATAATCACGTGACTGGCTGACTCACATTTTCCTAGTATTAATAACTATACAAAGACATAATGATATTCTCATAAGGGAATTTTTTCCCCCGATAAACCTTCGTAACGTGCCACGAGCGGGCCTGTGAGGAATATGCCCCCCCCCCAAAAAAAAGGACAGAGATCGGTATTAAATCTAACATGATATCATTATTTACCCCTCTTTTGTTTTTGTTGGTTTTTTAAGAAGAAGAAGAAATATTCGTATATTTATACACGCATATTTTGTGAGTATATATACGTAAATTCGAATTCAAAACAATTATTAACAAAATAGCATTCGGTAATAATGGTAAATAACTGACTGGCTTGCCTAAACTAAACAACAACAACAACAACTCATCGGAAACCTTTATTAACCCTAAATAAGGCCGGGGGGGGGGCATTATGGCCCCCCCTCCACAATTTTTCTGATTGTTCGAGAACGCATATGGATGGCGCCTCGCCGCTCGCTGACTTTTTTCTTTAGAGTCTTGCGCATCTTTGAAAAAAAAAAAAAAAAAAAATCGGACCTATAGTTACAAGGTCACGTGACCTTTTGTCTTTGCATGTCAGCCCGAAAATCGCTCATTTTTGTGATTTGTGTACAAAACATATGGAAATGTCATTTTTCGTGACATGCGTGCACATTTTCGCGGAGATCGGCCGTTTCACGGCTGAGATCTTAGGGGGGGGGGGGGGGCATAATGCCCCCCCCCCCCCGGCCGTAGTAAGACTTCAAATAGCCCGGCCTTATTAGGGTTAGAGAGCAAATAAAGTAAAAGAAAAGCAGACGCATTTCTAGAAGAAAGTATTTTTCGGGGAAGTGGGGGGAGGGGGATTAGGGATTGGGGCACTAAGATTCATTTTCTACATGAGCCTCGCGTAAATCCATTGTAATTACATTTAATGGGGGGGGGGGGGGGGCTTGAAGATTTTTTTTTTTTTGGGGGGGGGGGGGGTTGAGTACCACAAGCCCACTCTCTCGAATCTGTCCTGAAATAAGGTGTGGGCAGATTATCCTCGAATCGGGCAAAAAAATAAGGTCATACTTCTTCTGAATATTGGCCCAAGACGACTCAGTTAAATATGTGTAACAAAATAATTTTCCATATAAGGGACACCAGCATGTTATTCAAAGAACATATTTGGTGTTCCTTTAAATTCTTCTAAATTCCTTTAAACATATTGAACATTATTTTGATGGTTCTCCAAGAAATTAAAATGATCTTGGAAAACACCGCATCTGCAAACATTGCATGATAATCCAATATAGTAGGTCTACACAAAAAAACTTTAAGTGTTCCGGTTTATGTATTATTACTGATCCAGTTCTAATCAGTCTATCATTGTAATACAAAATAATACGTTGCCAGGCATGGAAATTCCCACAGTTTGCTGGGACAGGAACAGCCACTTAGGTTGTGCATTTTATCATCCTCGAGTTTTGACAGCCTATACTTATTAATCCACATGATCATCTAATAACCATTAATTTAGTTCTGGGCTAAAGATACTCGTAGTTACTAAGGCTACGCGAAAGTGAAATACATGAGCTTGTCAAAACTAAAACGTCAAGATACTTAAATAATAAAAAGGACCCTTAAAAATCAACTGGTTTCGATCTGAGATACAAATGACTGGTTTTTAATCACCGCTATTTCCATTGTCATAAAACCTTTTAAGGGACTCCATGACAGTGCTAATCAGAGTCTCAAGACAATGCTATCTCCAGAGAAAATGTTTAGTGTCATTTGATTGACAGCTTTCACGGGTTATCATGTCAAGATTAAATATGTATTTATTCATATTTATGACAAAAATGGTGGGTTCTTCCACCTCCCTGGTTCATCTATCGCTAAAATCTGCCAGACTTTTCTCAACTCCCCAATATTTCCATGGCTTGATCATGGCCATTGTGGCACTGTAGCATTTCAATGAATTAATTACGCATATAGTATAATGGGTTCTTATGGGGAATTCCAGACCATTCGGGTGTTTAACCAGTAAAAGGTAAAAGCCTTTAGTTGTATCAGGGATATCTCTATCATGTCCCTGGTTGTATGACCAACAGACCTCATGTAATGCTCTGCATTTACCACCCACTCCACACATGGTGAAGGTATTATTTTATATTTCCCTCAACCGAAGACTCTCTGGGAGACGAGGGGGTATTTGTTGATGGAACTGTGTGCGAAAGTTGACACCCATTTATTGCATTTTCACCATTTATGGTGTCGTGCAGCGAACCATTACCTGCTGCACTTGGAAACTGTAGGACCACTTGGAGTTGGAATGGTCTCCTTGTGAGGACCATCTCCCTTTAATTCCTGCCTGGGGCCCATTCCCCTTAATTGAGTCCAAGTTCAAGGTCAAGTTCAAGTTTTAATTTGTATTTCTTCAAACATCCTTGGGTAGAATATACTAGTTATACATTGTAAAAGAAACAAAAAGTTATACATTGACAAGAGAAAGGCGATGGGACCTTAGGAAAAGCTTAGCTTGTAAAGGTAAGGAGCCTAAAAAACAATGAAAAAAAAAAACAACAAGCGTCTTGCAAAAACGACTTTAGTAATGTAACAGAGATTCGAACTCCATACCTTGTAGTACACAGTCTAGCCAGCTTAACCACTACACCCATACAATGAAAATCAATCAAATCAATCATACGGGAATTTTGATGGTGTTAATTTTTTCTTCCTTTGAACGATGTTTCGCAGCTAGAGCTGCTGCTAGAGCTGCAGGTCACAGTTGGAGATTCACTCAAGGGCGTCATTTGTCCAGAATCTGGCCGGTCTTTATAATTATTCATTTTTCCCTACACTCTTGATTGGACCCGCCGAAGATGGCGTTATCAACGAACCTATAATTATGCTCACGGGCGTTCGAGTTTAATGATCTGGCCATCTTCGGTTGGTAGCAAGTAAGTAGGGGTGGTAGCGTTGGTGTGGTGGAGATCAAAATTAAACAGGCCAGATTCTGGACTAGGGCGTCATCTGATACAAGAAGTCTTTGCACAGCTTTTCACATGTAATGTGATCTGTTTGGCCCCACGCAAGGAGAATGACCCCCCCTAAGAAAAAATAAATAAATAAAGGTTATGGTCTTCCATTTAACGAACAAGCGTGCTAGCCTTGGATCTTTCACGATTTCAAATTGAACAGCGCCATCTTGAGTGTATTATTAGAGACGAATGGAAAAGGAAAAGGTAGTCGTGCCATTTGTTGTAGTTTTGTTATTCCTTCTACGAAATTATTGATTTATATCTGATATTTATTTGTAGAATATTAAACCGGAATGACATTTCATCAACAAAAAGCTTGGCATATGATACGGAATCATGAAAAAAGTTTCGCCCCCGTTGTGCTCCGTGACCATTTGACAGGAAATCGATCTGAATGAGCTTCCTGCCGCCACTCTTTTTTTTCTCTCTCTCTCCCTGCCGCGCCCCTCTCCCTTTCCATCTCTCTCCCTTCCGCCCCTCTTCTTTTTTTCTCTCCCTGCCGCCCCTTTCCCCTCTCTCTCCCTGTTGCTCCTTCTATATATATCTCTCTTTCTGTCACGCCTCTCTCCTTCTTTCTTCCTGCCATCTGCTTTCTTCTTCTGTCTATCATCATCATGGCAAGTTTGTCGTTTTACACCTCAGGATTAATATTCATAAATTTCTTTAGAATATGTATAGCTTATTTAATAAAGCTATTAAACTAACTGGAAGCAAAACATGTCTTAACAATAATTTTGATAAATACATACATATAATCAGGGAGTCGGAATCCAACTCCCTGATATAATGTTACTTGTAATGTAATTGCATGATTTTTTTTTATTTCAAACCCCATTAAAGATGTTTTGTCCTTAACTCTTTATATGCCACACAAATAAACCCCTTTGCCACACTATATTTATCATGGGATATACAAAGGGCTTCAACATTATATAAATTGCATCTAGTGCAAGAATAATCTATACACTCTGATACAGGTGATAAACGGGTTGTCATGGATCTAATCTAGACCAGAAATGAATAATTTTGCAAAGCCTTCCTTTTTGCATAAAGCAACCCTTTCGTCGGTGAGTGCCTGTTGTTTTGTACAACATAGCATGTGTGGCACGTGATTGAATGTACAAAGTGTGCGAGGAAAGCAACCGAAGAGTTAATGTTCAAAGACTAAATTAACACCCCGGGATAAAGCCATCATAACAGTTCGATAACCGGTCAATATTCGTAAATAGAACAAGAAACTCAAGACACGTTGTCATTTTCATTTCAATTAGAGAAACCCTAACATCAATCCCCAGTCGAGAATCCTCCGGTTTGCGGTTCTCTCCCTTCAAACTGCGGTGTATTCTTTACCACTTATCGACTCCCTTCCCGTCCCTACTCGGGAACATGATAGGTAATGTGACGTGTCCTTGCCCCATGCATTACAGATATGTTTTTCTTTTCTTCGTTTGTGTTTTTTCAAACTCAGCTCATGTTAGAACATTGGCACCAAGTATTTGAAATCTAGACCCCGCAAGTAAATGATGCTTTATGTAGTCGTGACATCTATCTTCTAAAGCCAAGGCTAAATATGATTTTCATGACATGTTATTTGAATGCATCAGTGCTTACCCGTCCGTCCTAAACCCTGTCAAATAATAAATATGATCCTCTCTAAAAAGAATCGAGTGGTCACTGACGTGACTCCTCTGGAGAGTGAAAATGTAGTGAAAATAGAGTGAACATTTAAGTGACTTGGTAACATTGTCTCAGATTCTGAAACAAAATCCGGATTTAGCTCATGCTGCAATGATAATTAGTAACCTTTGGGTCAGTCCGGAACCCCATGACTTTTACAAGCCGATCGCCTGTCTGATTATCAAGATATTTTTGATTGGAAATCGAAATCAAATTTTCCGTTTTCCTAGGCTTAAATATTAAACCATATCACAGGCACTGATAACACGTAGGGCCATGCATCTCAGAATTAACATTGTTAAGCGATTCCTTTAACTCTTTTCTTCTTAGAGAGCACTCTAAAATTAATCGATATTGACTCCTAAACAAGCGATCACTGACGTGACTCCTGGGGGTTTGAAAATAGAGTGAACATTTATCTTTACTTCTTTAATAGAGAAGACATTACAACCAATGAAGTAGTTCACTAATGTCCTTTGGCAAGACATTTATCTACATTTGGCACACTCAACCCAGGTGATGTAAATGGGATACTGGGAGGAATTAATTCCTTGAAATGCTAGAGCGCCGTAACGGCCGCCTTGCTAAAGCCAGGGCAATAATCGGAGCAGCGCCAGCAGCGTCACTATACGTGACGGGCATGTGCGCTATATAAGAAGACACCATTGTTATCATCATTATTATTATTTACATGTACATCTTCTGGCTCATAATACGTTTTGCCCCTTTTTACCTGATGTCTCACTTGAGAACGGTGAAATATTTTTTTTTCTAATTAAAGATGTATTGAAATGTTAATAGCCGTAAGAACGGGCAAGTAACAATTTTTCACGTTTGAGGGATTTCCCTTTGTGTATCTGTTTTCTTGTGCTTGTGAGAAGAAGAAAATAGCTTAGAACAAGTTGCAGTATTGTGGACACATTTCTAGGAGAGAAGGTGACAACCTGGAGAAGATCATTACCCAAGGTCATGTTGAGGATGTCGATGGACTGACGGAATAAAAGAGAGTACTGGCATGAACAAAGGTAACTGAGTTTGGGAGAGTGGCCAATTTGGTGAGTTGCACACAATTGCTTCGCTATTTTTTTCTCGATATTACCTTTAAGGATAGATGAATATATATTTATAAAAAGAGAAAAAAAAAAAAAAAAAGAGAGACATAATCACGTGACGTAAAGTATTTTGGCGACAATAGTCACAACTGACTAATCGCCATTGAGACAAACCATAAGAAGAAGAAGCTATGTCCAGGGGCCCATTTCACAAAACTTGTCATCAGTGACAAATGATAGTTTTTGTTATAAGCTAGTCAAATCCTTGCTTCTGATTGGTTATCATCAGATTTGTCACTGATTTTTGTAATTTGTCATTGAAAGAAGGCTTTGTGAAATGGGTCCCAGGACAGAAGTGATTGGAACGTCATCATCGATAGGGTCAGCAAGGGTCACCCATGACTCGTAGGACGACGACGACGACGACGTAAGAGGCAAGGAAGAATGATGTGTTCCTTCCTGTCTTGATGATGTTCGGTTGAAGAAAAACGAGCGTTTACACTAGTCCTGTCACCATCAGCTCGAGATTGCCAAATAGCCCGCTATTTCTGATTTGGAAAATAATACCGAAATTACAAATCGCGTCCTCATGAGCTCGAGACTTGACCTCAAAAACTTGAAATTCTACCTCGAGAAATTTACTCGAGCTATTTTCCTCAGCGTTCGCGCATAGTACGAGTCTTCGGACTGGTGAGGACGAACCGGACAAATATCGAGATATTTTGCCAGGTAGCGGGATATTTTGCAAACTAGCCCACGATATCTTGGGGTGAATATCTCGACCAAATATCCCGTTAATTGCAGCTTCGGGCTGATGAAGACGCAAATTAACTGGATAAGTTGCGATCGGGATAGTTCAAATGGCGGGATATTTGGCAATCTTGAGCTGATGATGAAAGAGATGGTTTATTGATTTCAAACTTGACTGAATTTGGTATCATTGCAATCGAAAAATTACACTGAGTAAAATCATTACATTTGTGTAACTTGTACATTCGAGCGAAATTTATAAAAGTTGATTGAACTTGACGAAAAATCAACCCACTCAACGCCCCGGAAACATCGTAAGTCAGCTGATTTGTGAAGTGACGCCACAATATGAACAGCGGGCCGCTCAGCTGAAATGATTGACGACGGTGCGAGATGCAGTCTGCGTGCTATTCACATGTATTGCATTGACTCTCGAGTACCGTACCCATTTATACCTAACGCTGTTTACCTTCATCAAAATCCCCTGGAAATATGGATATGGACGAAAACATACTTGATTTGAGTTTTGAGGAGATAGAAGAAGGCTCCTCCATGGCATGGTTTTGGTTCTTAACCTGACTTTAGTCTAGATAAATGGTATAAATATAACTTCCAAAAAGCGAGTGAATATATCGTCGATGTATTTAGCGTTCAAGTTTCCCGCACCTAGTAGCTGTGCGTGTGTACTCTGTCTCTGTGTGTGCAATATCGCACGTAGGCTACGTAGTATGCGTGCATCACATCTAGCGCAGCTTGCTAGCCAGCCTAGCCCGTAGCCCAGCGCTCGAGCTAGCCGTGAATTGCGAACCGGACTGATCTGTTTCTCTCGGTTTATCAGGTCTTACGACTTACTTTATCAAAAATGTAAATTAATCAGCCTAATCACACATGTTTGTAATGAATATCTGGACAATTCTATGTAAATTTGTCGCCTACTTTACTCCAAAAGAGTCGTTAGGTTAGCATGCAAAATGTCCTTTGCCTTCCCAGATCAGACACATACACGCTGAAGTGCCCTCAGAATATGTGATTAGTTTTCCGATTTTTATGCTCAAATGTGACGGAAAAAAATATAAAAATTAAACAAAAATTTGTAGAAAGTATCATTTATTCAGTGTATCTCATTAAAAATGGCAAAAATAGAGGAAATATCACCACTGGCGGTAAATATACAAACAACGTTAACCCATATCTGGAAATTGCAATGGGTATCCAACATTGTCCCGAATGTGTGATGTAGGTTGTTCATATTGTGACGTCATCGTTTCGCGTGTAAAATAACGCCGTCAATTCACTTTGTGAGTGGATTCAGGAAAGGGTAACAAAATTGCATTTAATTTATTCCTCACAACAGTGAGGGCTTCAAAGGTACTTTGCTCATTTTGTTAATGTTCTCAGCAATCTGTAGAGGTGTAATTTGCCCATTTTCCACATTTCAATGAACCATCTCTTGAGCTGATGATGACAGGCCTAGTCTTCCCCCTAGCGATCAGAACCTGCATGACTGACGATAACCGACGGGCCTCGAAAAATAAAGCTAATGCACTTTCCTCAAGTGGCCTCATCTTCTTTGCCATTTTTACCCGTTTTGTCTTGAAAGAAAGTTATCGAATATTCAATGCGAATTCCAGAAAAAATGTGTATGTTGTCATCCAACTGTCTTTTTACACCTGTATTCTCATGTTGTGCGGATAATTTCATCAAAATCTGAAATCTAAATCGTTTATAATCGAAGAAACGACTGGATTTTTCTTCCGGCGTGGACTGTAAGATGATCGAAAAATGAAGATAACTGATATGGACGATCGAATGGCTTTATCTCCTTTGCCATCTTTACTTGTTTTGTCTTTAATGAAAGTTATCGAATATTCAATGCGAATTCCAGAAAAATGCGTATGTTATCATTAATTTGTCTTTTTACACCTGTATTCTCACATTCTGCTGATAATGTCTTTGAAATCTCAAATCTAAATCGTTTATGATTGAAAAAACGACTGTTTTTTCCCGGCGTCTAATGTAAGATGATGGCTTCATACCCTTTACCATCTTTACCAGTTTTGTCTTTAAAGAAAGTTATCGAATATTCAATGAGAATTCCAGAAAAATGCGTATGTTATCATTCATATGTCTTTTTACACCTGTATTCTCACATTCTGCTGATAATGTCTTTGAAAGTTGAAATCTAAATTGTTTATAATCGAAAAAAATGATGTTTTTTTCTTCCGGCGTCGACTGTAAGACGATCCAAAAAATGAAGATAACTGATATGGACGCTCGAATGTCTTCATCTCCTTTGCCATCTTTACCCGTTTTTGTCTTTAAGGAAAGTTATCGAATATTCGATGCGAATTTAAAAAAAAGTGCGTATGTTATCATTTACCTGTCTTTTTACACCTGTATTCTCACATTCTGCTGATAATGTCTTCGAAATCTGAGATCTAAATCGTTTATAATCGAAAAAAAATACTAGATTTTTTTCTTTTCCGGCGGGGACTGTAAGACGATCGAAAAAAATGAAGATAACTGATATGGACGCTCGAATGTCTTCATCCCCTTTGCCATCTTAACCCGTTTTGTATTTAAAGCCCGTCTGTACTAGTTTGGCCAGGAGGGATTAGACCACTCAGGGTGGTCACTGAAAGGTGGCTATCTCATCAACTCAGGTCTCAATTAACATAGGAAAAAGAGGATCATGGGGGACCAATGGTTACTGATTAGGCTTTGTTTTCTATATAGAGGAAGCAAGTAGCTAGGCTACAAGTTGTACAGTGGGGCTTTAAGGAAAGTTATCGAATCTTCGATGTGAATTCCAGAAAAAGTGCGTATCCTATCATTTACCGGTTTTTTTACACCTGTATTCTCACGTTCTTCGGATAATTTTCATGAAATCTGAAATATAAAGTGCTTATAATCGAAAAAAATGACTCGATTTTTTTCCGGTGGGGATTGGAAGATAAGATTGTAAGATAATCGAAAAATGAAGATAACCGATAGGGATGCTCCTTTTCCTCTCATGCCTCTTGGACTTTTCGAATGAATTCGTCCGACCCATCATCTTTTACCAGCGCTTTCTATAATTTCTTTTTCGAATATCAAATGGAAAATCATGATAAAAGTGTAATTTACCATTCATCGTATGTTTATCCCTCTTTCGTATAGGTTCTGCTGATTAATTGTAATCTGAAATCTATATCGTGTACAAAATAAAGTGTTTTGTCGTATGAAGAGGATGATGTTATTATTGCACTGAAATTTAATTACAAGATTGAGGATAAAAGAAAATCCTTCAAAAAGCCCCGTTTGGTAAAATGATCGGATGATATTGAGTATCTCGTAAATGGGCTATTACGAGGGGAATATACAAACAAATTAGATCTTCTTTCCGTGTGATTGTAGTAACTCGAAGCCATGGATCGATTTTCAGTATAGCATTCTCTCTCTCTCTCTCTCTCTCTCTCTCTCTCGTTATAATGAAAATAATGGAAAAAAAAAATGAAGTCCTGCCTACGGATACACGTTATTCTCATCAGGTATAATCATTAAAGGTACTATGTCCCATTTGCAGGCCAAAAAAATGAAAAAGTTAAATTCCAACTGCATTTGAAAGATAATACTAATTTAGAACTTCCCTAAAAAAGGTGGGGCTTGAAAATGTCTTCAAGTGGGAAAATAACGACTATTAGTCGTCAAATCGACTTTAGGGCTATAGAGCCCAAAAGTAATAGTCTTGATTTGCAGACAATTGTACGGAATGGTCATACGTTTTATGCTGCGCAAAGATTCAATCAGTTTAATCTTGGCCATCACAAGAAGTGGGTTATTGATGTAGACAAATGCTCATGTACCCTTTACAACTCTTTTCATGTATGTTATTACCAAAGAAGAAAAAAGGCCAGTCAGTCACTCAATAGTGTCTGACAGTGAAGTCTAGCAAGTAAACGGGTTTCCTTGCATAATTGGAATATGAGGACACTGCTAACGTTTAAATTTCACAGATAGGACATACATGACATATTCATAATTCCTGCAAAGTTCTACAGCATTTGAGGTTGGCTGCAAAAGGGACATAGTACCTTTAATACTCCCACACCCATGGCCAAAAGCTGGTATTAGTGACTTTATCAAACAGAAATATAATACTGAAACCAATTTTCTAAATGGCGAGTAAGTTTAATCATGAACATAACATTCTTTGAAAACATTGTGTTGTATGGTGTTGTTGAACATAAACGTGCTGCATGGTATATGTTTAAAGCCTCTCTAAAGTATTGGGAGTCCCAAATTCACCAAAGATTTGATGGCAAAAAATCCACTTTAATTGTATCGTAATGTAACGAGGATTTTTTCTGCAAAGATTCCCCCATGTGTTTGAAGACAAACATTGATAAAAGAATACATTATTTAGGTTTTCTTTTGTACGCAGAAAACCGTAATGTTCTATTCTTTCTTCAATATTCGACTACAAACACATTATAAAAATCCGAGCAAAAGAGTGTCTTAAATGTCATCCTTTCTCACATTATGATACAATTTAAGTGAAATTTTTGCTTTCAAATTTTTCGAGCTCCCAGCACCTTAGAGGGGCTTTAATGTTATCATTATTGATGGGCTTGAAAATATAATGTTCCCTTTTTTTAGAGTCGGGAATAAAGGCCAGGTAAAAAGTGCACGATTGAGTGATTGGATAAGATCAGTGGCCTGGCATACACTCATGTAGATACAAGAAGCACCAGTCCCACTAGACTCCTAATCGAGTGCCGAAACAAAGTGGAAAACAGAAAGGAAAATGAGAAACACGAGAAAAAGGGAGAGGGGTAGAGGAAATTGAAAAAGAGAAGCCTACAGGACCATCTTCTATCATTTTTCCGAAAAGGTTCCCTGGTTATTTCGTTTCTCATCCATCTGACATGCCTAGTAATATGCCCCACCCCCTTCCCATGGCATTCCTACTTGAATTGGGTAGCGCCTGAATTAAGCCTATGGTAATAAATGCATTCAGTATTAAATGGGTTTAAAATGATCCTATATGTTAGAAGTACTGACATAAATAAGGCAGAGACAAGTTATCATGCCCATGCATAAGGTATGTTGGCTTTCGCAGTCAGTGCACTCTAGACTATAGAGTCTGTGAGCAATTTCCCAAAGGCAGGAAAGCTAAGATGAATTTTGAGACGTAGGATTACCAAACTATTCCATATTAATGTCACGATTTACATTTGCGGTTGATGAACTTTAAAGAGAGACTTCTTAGGAAAAGAAATGGAATCAATCAAAGGATTGTGATATAAAATGTATTTTTGATGAGGGCAATAAGACATCAAAGCTTGAGCTACATCGCCGCCACTGGAAAGAAAAACAGAACACGGGAAACCGAGGAAAATAATAAGCGATGGAATCATCAATAATTTAAATGGCATGTCCGTGCCTAGAGGGTTTATTTACCGGTCAGCTTTGCTTTTACAACCGAGAACCGTGGCATGACACGTGTATAAAAGTCTGCCTCTGTTCGTTTCCCCTCCCCTTTAAAGTGACTTGGTAACATTGTTGAAGATTGATGAAAAAATTGCTAAACTTTTGTATAAAATGTTACTTATTATATTCCTTATACTGTACTAACCCTCTGATATGCAAAAAATCCTGAAAAAATTCTCAAACCACGAAGATATTTATGGTTTTCTTTGAAGGCGTCAATGTATGACACTCTCTAACAGTTATTAACAGTAAATTCTCCCAACCATTTTTGAATCTCCCCAACCGTTTTCCATGAAAAGAAGACATAAAGCAGGCTATTAAAAATCTGTAGAGCCAATTTATTGCCTTGTGGCAGTTTACATTCGCCTAAGATGTAATCAAATTGTTATAATATAGTTGGTGGAATTAAAGGGAAAGTCCACCCCAAAAATAAGTTTGTTTCGATAGAGGCAGAATAATAAGAAATTCAGGTGAGTGAAAGTTTGAGCAAATTCTGAATGAAAATAAGAAAGTTATGAATTATTGAAGTTGTGATCAATCAAATACAAATTGGCAACTCCGTGACTTATTATACGAGCTCTCCTTCACTTGCTTTGTGCATAATATTCCATAAAATCATGTTTGCTTCGTTATTGATGACGGAATATATATTTGTTCCTTGCAGGGGGAGTATAGAAACATATTTGCAATTATTATATTTAGGGTGCATGTATGGTTGAAATTTTTCTTGAGGGAAAATGAATTTTTTTTTAGATTTTTGTAGTACTAAGCAAATGGAAGTTGAGCTCGCATTTTACGTCATAGAGTTGCCAATTTGTGTTTGATTGATCACAACTTAAAAAATCCTAACTTCTTTATTTTTAATCGGAATTTGCTCAAACTTTCACTGACTTGTTTCTCTCATTTTTCTACTCCTATTAAAACTAACTTAATTTCAGGGTGGACTTCCCCTTTAAGGAATCGATCAGATCAGTTTTTCCCAATTTGTATCATTAATAATGGTCCGTTTTCACTCAAATTTTCAGATTATCTTTAATTGTACATCTAGCATTGAAGTCACTACCTTAGCACCACTTTCTCTCATCTGAACAACGTTACCAAGTCCCTTTACAGAGCTTACTTCGTTCCATCGGACTTTCGTGTCGGGTCGGGTTGGGTCACACGAACATTCGTAAAAATATGCCCCCATATTCACGAAAGTTCATGAAAGTTCGAGTAAGTGCAAAACAAAACCAAATATTTTGACAAGATGGTGCTTGTTTTTGCATTTTCGAAGGGAACGAGCTCTTAAATAGGACCAGGGTTAGGTCAGCTCTCTCTCTCTCTCTCTCTCTTCGCTTACAAACTAGACGGCCCCGGTTCGAAGCTGAGAATTACACATTAAATGTGCGATCGTCCCCCTGTGACAACCGTCATATGAAAATAATAATACATTTTAGTGAACTGTACAAGAAGCTAAAAAAGGTTATTCCCAATCTGGACGGAGAAGTGCGAACCGACCCGAGACCACACGCCTCGAGGTCAAGGGAGGGGGTCGCAGAAGTATTGGCGTCAGCAATAAAACCAGAAAGGTTCGCGCCATACACCGCGTGCTCTCGGCTCGCTTCATTCTTTCTATGGTCTTCATGAGAGATGGTCAGATTCGTGAACAAACTTTTTATATAATTTCGTGATCAAACTTTGGAATAATCTGTATTATTTCCATTTCTTATTCGCATTTCGCTTTCCTTCATTTTGTGGTTGATTAACACTCCTGCACTCTACATAGACTCTTATCCCAGCATTAGAGGAGTAAATAACTAGATTTTGTCATCAGTAATATAGTCAAGATGCCGAAAGCGAAAGCCCAGCAGCGGTCATCGGAGCGGGGGCGTGGAAGGAAATCGTCAGTATCAGTAGGACGTCTTGGCCGGAGTGCCGGCATCGTAGTGGCGGCGAATACAGCTCCGCCGCAGTCAGCGAAAGCGGCGGGTCGGAAGAAAAGACAGCCATCGTCAGCGTCTTCATCAGCTGCCGGCAGAATTTCCGCCACGACGACCTCAACATCAGCCACGACAACGGCCTCTTCTTCAGGGACGACAGGGTTGACTGATAGGCCCATCCCCAATGTGATCGGCGCAGGCGATGATGTCCAGCCGCCGGGTGATAACGGATATACTACTAGTCAATCGGGTGAGTCGTGGCCTTTATTTTTGCAGGATGCGGGAAGTAGGAGGCATGAAGAGAGCGGGGTTGGGTCGAACAGTGCTTTGACCGCACCTCAATTAATTGATGCTCATCCTACTATTACTGGCATTAATTTTTCACCCCAATTGACGCAACCGGGCCTTCCGAGCATGCGTCGTGGCATTTGCGAGGAATTGGGTTTGACTGTCCAACACGCTATGCGCGAGCGGATTTGGAAAGGGGAATACATTGAACTTGGGCATTTGCTTAAAGAGGGTTCCCCTACTTCTTCAGATTTAACCCTCGCTTTGGATCAGGCTAACGGGGGTTTTCAGCTCCGCCCCCAATCCCGTCCGCTGGTTATTCGCTCTATCGAGCAGTGGACAAGCGCTATGCTTGTATTTGTTTCCATATTTACCGAGCGACATATGTCTAGGTCTCGCGAGCTGCTCAAATATATGAGCATAGTGAGAACTGCAGCGGCGTCAAACTATAACTGGCGCGATTACGATATACAGTTTCGTTTGCGCCACGCTACTCGGCCGGATTCTTCGTGGGCAACTGTGGACACGGAGTTGTGGTTGCTAGTGGCAACGGCTCAGTCCTTTCGCGCTTATGGGGCTGGGCCGTATGCCAGCCCTGCAGGGACACCACAGGGAGGTAGGCAGCGACAACACTCCTTTCGGGGAGGGTGGGGCTCCACCCAGCGCCGGGAGGCAGGAGCGGCCGCTAGCCGTCGTCGACCCGGCTTCTGCTTCGCGTTCAATGCGGGAAAATGTCACAAAGGGCAAAGTTGCCAGTACCGGCACAACTGTACTCGGTGCAATAATGCCTCCCACGGAGAGCTTGCCTGCACTAAAGCATCAGCAACCTCAAGCAAGTAGAATATTAGCTCCAACTCCAATTAAGTTACAATGTATGCTACCTTTCCTTCTATCGTATGAACCTCAGATAGAAGGGCGGAAATTAATAGACGGTTTTACGAATGGTTTTTCTCTTGGTTTTACTGGGGAGCGAGTGCCCATGTCGGCCAGAAATTTGAAGTCAGCCTATGATAAACCCCTTATCATTCGAAGTAAGATTAGGAAAGAGGTACAGCTAGGCAGGATTGTAGGTCCCTTTCCTTCGCCCCCCTTTGATAATTTTCGCTGCTCCCCCGTTGGGTTGGTTCCCAAACGCACGGCTAATGAATTTCGTCTTATCCATCATTTGTCTTCCCCAAAAGGCTCATCTGTTAATGACAATATCGATCCAGAGGAATGTGCGGTCGTGTATTCTGATTTTGATGAATCTGTCAAACTCATTGCCGCCCTCGGACGGAACGCCTTCATGGGGAAATCTGATATTAAATCGGCTTTTCGATTGTTGCCGGTGAATCCAGCCGATTTTGATCTCCTCGGTATGTGCATTGATAGACAATTCTATTTTGACCGTTGTATGCCGATGGGTTGTTCGGTGTCCTGTGCAGTATTTGAGAGATTCAGTTCCTTCTTACAGGCATGCTGTAGGCGCATTGCGTCCTCAGAGTGCATCCTCCATTATCTCGATGATTTCTTTTTTGCGGGTAAGTCTGCTGACGAGTGTACTCACCTCATGCGGTGTTTTAAGGCTATGTGTGAGCGATTTGGTGTCCCACTTGCCAGCGAGAAGACAGAGGGCCCCGTTCAGGTTATCACTTACTTAGGTCTAGAGATTGACTCAGCCAAATTACAAGTCAGGGTCCCTGGGGAGAAAGTCGAGGCCCTACTGGGCATGCTGGAGGAGTACACGTCCAAGTCCAAGGTGACATTAAGGCAGATGCAGTCCCTTATTGGTAGCTTGAATTTTGTTTGTAAGGCGATTGGCCCTGGGAGGGCATTTCTCCGTAGGTTGATTGACTTGACGAGAGGTGTGACGGGGGCTCATCATCGAATTCGTATTTCGAAGGGCGCTAAAGCTGACCTTTTGGCGTGGAAGGAGTTTTTGTTGCATTTCAATGGCATAGTTAGCTTCGGTGACAACAACTGGAAGGACAATGATTTCTTTCATTTTTACTCGGATGCAGCGGCGAGCATAGGCTTTGGAATATATTTCGATAAGAGATGGGCCCATGCACTATGGCCGGAGGAGATACTTACTGCGCGCTATTCCATTGGTTTTCTGGAATTATTTCCTATTGTAGTAGGTGTGTCCATGTGGGGTAAGAAAATCGCTGGAAGGAAGGTGGTCTTTTGGTCGGATAACCAGACGGTGGTTGCAGTCATTAACAAGCAAACCTCTACTTGTGAGCATATCATGGGGCTCGTTCGTCGCTTAGTAGTGTTATGCCTTAAGTGGAACATCTGGTTTAAGGCAAAATATGTGCCGGGCGTTAATAACGAAATTGCTGACTCTCTGTCTCGCTTTCAGATGAAGAGGTTTCGATGTCTGGCCCCCGACGCCGATCTCGACGAATCCCCCCTTCCTCTCCATCTGTGGAGCAGCTTCATAACGAGCGACAAGTCCTGTTAAGCTCCTCTAGAGCTCGGAATACGTTGCGCACCTATGACATGGCTTGGTCTGCCTTTCAGACTTTTCGGGGTGACTACCATTTTGATATTTTGCAAATTCCCAACACTGAGCAAATCGCTTTGTTTATTTCGTATATGTCCTGGCACGAATATTCTGCTAACACAATTGCCGCCTATATTTCGGGTCTGTCTTTTTTCTTGCGCAGTAAGGGATTGGAGGATATTACGCAGGTGTTTCCGATAAAGCGCTTAGTTGACGGGTGTAGGCGGCGGCATTTGCGGAAGGATGTTAGGTGCCCCATTACATTACCCATATTGCAGCGTTTGGTCTCTGTGTTGCCTACTGTGTGTTCAAATTCTTACGATTGCAAATTGTTTGCTGCGGCGTTTCTAGTGGCATTTTTTGGTTTTCTACGCGTTGGTGAGTTTACGGCCAAGAATGGGGTAATCCCCCTA
This sequence comes from Strongylocentrotus droebachiensis, assembly GCA_035222895.1. Taxonomy (NCBI): domain Eukaryota; kingdom Metazoa; phylum Echinodermata; class Echinoidea; order Camarodonta; family Strongylocentrotidae; genus Strongylocentrotus; species Strongylocentrotus droebachiensis. Next base: position 47,617 of record JAVYIG010003827.1, read on the forward strand.
GTTAGCGGTGACGTAGCGATGCGAGGGGAATCCCCTCACCGCCGGCTTGCAATTACAGTTCGCTTCTCCAAAACAGATCAGCTGGGTGCGGGCTGTGCGATAACAATACCGGAGAGTGGTTCTCACATTTGCCCTGTAGTTGCAGTGGCAGCATACACACGCATTCGGTCAGCACAAGGCACTGCGTTCTTTAGACATTTTGATACATCTCCGCTGACTAGGCATGGATTTACTCGTATTTTGCGGCGTTGTGTATCTCTTTTAGAGCTTCCCTTACAATGTTATACAGCCCATTCCTTCAGAATAGGGGCGGCTACCTCTGCGGCTATGAGGGGATATTCTGGTGAGCAGATTCAACAGATGGGTCGGTGGACCTCTCAGTCATTTCGCCGCTATATAAGGATCGACCCACAGTGATTACGTTTTAATGGGCGCGGGTTAATGTGCCAACTATGTTTAACAAGGCAGTTCGTTTTTACTTACGACCTTATTAGTCATCAGGAACTAAGGGGTTTTGATGGTATCATGTCATTTTCAGCAAACAGTTAGCTGGTAGGCTGGCAATTGATGTTTTCAAGTGACCTCACCCACCCCCCCCCCCAGCTTTTTCCCTATTCTTACTTATTCAAATAGTTTAGTTGTGAAAGGGAGCAGGGATTTGCCTGTTATTTAATAAGCTTGGGAAATTTAATGAATCTCAGTGTGTTGGAACCCGAAATGCTGGCTGTTTGTTTTTCGTTTTCTTACCCTTTTGCAGCCTCGTCACTCACACACACCACTGGATTGCGTAACGAGCCTCGGGTATGGTTAGTTGGAGACTCAATGGTGCACTGGGCAGATCTTCTGGCTAAAGGACGGCGGGAAAGAAACCTCGGCCTCCCAGTTCGAACCACGTGGAGTAGGAAGCGCGGGATTACGTCAGCAACTCTCTCCATGCAGTGGACTCACCCACGGCAGTTATACCACGAGTGGGAACAGACCCTCTACCCAATGTCCACGGTAGCGGATAAAGCGAGTACGATGTTCGGACATTCTCCCTCGAATAACACTCTCCCTCGACCAACACTCTTGGTCATATTTAATTCTTTCTCCATAGCTTTGTAAGGCTAACATTAAATCGCCATGTCCCGCTTTCCCGTCCAGTGTTATAGCTTCGTTAGTGATTTTTAGCTTTGGATTTTATGTCGATCTTAACATCGAGTTATAAAGTTTAAGTGGGGCTATGGTAAATCAGTATTATTCTTCTCGTGTACAGTAGTAATGATTAGGTATCAATAGTAGAATTACTGTATCTTCTGGACTAGGAGATGATATTTATGCCAACATATGTTCTCTATTGCTTCTTCGTCTTCCGTATTTGAGGTATTAACTTCCGTACATGGATGACAGTGCATGATATACTAATTGGTTAATAATGGCTTAACTTGCGTTCAACAGTTGAATCAGCAAGAATACCCTACTTTAATGTTACGAGGATAGTTTACATTCGTGGAAGCATGTTGTAGGCACTTTGAAATGCGATTATATGGCGGCGAGTTGCGTCACATCTCGTTTGGCGGCATTCTTGCGAATTTGGACGCCTATAATCGCTTATATAAGAAATATATTCGTTGTGGTAATGTAAAACTAGAGCAAGCGGTCTGTTAGGAAGGGGAGACAAAATTTGGTGTTTTTAGAGGACTGTTTTTATTGCCGTATTTATACAATTTTACGAGCCTGACTTGGGCTCATCACGTTTTCGGTTGGGGAATGGGGGGGTGAGCGGGACCCTGTCCGTTGAAGCTGAGATTGCCTGGCTTATGCCGTGTGTAACGCTCAGGGTTTCCGGCGGGAAGTCATCTTCGCTCACCCATGCCTCTTGTCTGTGCAAAAAGCCGCAAGAGATGGGGGAAGCCCGTTCGCATGGCCAGGCGAATGGAAGAATTGTTACGGCTAGTCAATTGATATTACTTTGTCGCCCGGCCGGGCCCCCTATTGGTTCCTTACAGATCGCTCTCGACATAATTTGCTCGAAGTAATGAGTTACATTCATTGTTGTTTGTTTTGTTTTAATTATATTTACTTTGCTGACCAGTTTGATTAAAAAAGAGTTAATTTATGCTAATCAGCTCTCAATAAAGACCATGGTCAATCGCACATACAAATACAAAATTGTTGACTTCTTCATTTGTCTCAGAGTGGGAATAATACATTTTAGTGAACTGTACAAGAAGCTAAAAAAGGTTATTCCCAATCTGGACGGAGAAGTGCGAACCGACCCGAGACCACACGCCTCGAGGTCAAGGGAGGGGGTCGCAGAAGTATTGGCGTCAGCAATAAAACCAGAAAGGTTCGCGCCATACACCGCGTGCTCTCGGCTCGCTTCATTCTTTCTATGGTCTTCATGAGAGATGGTCAGATTCGTGAACAAACTTTTTACCACCTTCCCACCCCTAGCCGCCATTATTTGGCCGGCTGGCTAGACATACAAGTGATGAACTATAAATGTACAGTCGCAGCTGTGTTACAGCTGTTTATGTGTTAGCTCAGGGATCTATAGCCTTACTTGATTCGCTCCCAGTTCAGGGTTGCGTCTGCAATAACACTGTATCTCAGTCCCTTTCTTTATTCATTATCACTTGGATAACTGATTTTCTTCGAATTATAATTTTCCGGCTTTTAGAGCATTCAGAAGCTACTTCGAGCAATTTTTTCTATTGCATGTGTATAATGGGATCGATTCGATCCGAAGCCCGATGGGGCGATTTTCGTACATTAATCTTTACAGTGTTAGTTAGTGGCGAGAATTTGATGACGATCTACTCACGCAAGGGCTACGCCTGGTCGCGTTCAGAATCATAACACGGGCCTTGCGGGGCTTTCCCCAATCTTATTTTCCTAAACTCGAACTTTGCATACGGTCAGATGTTCCATTTAGTGTACATATAGCCCTCGTTTTTATCAATCGGCTTTCTGACCTAAAGAGTTTGGTTTTCGAGAGGTTGGTTTTCACCCGCATTTGAGTGGAGTAGACAATGTCATCAAATTCCTGCCCTCATGTTCCAAAAGATATTTGGGATGTGCATATTTAACTCATCTTCATTCAATTTGTTCATTTCGCGGCATTCTTGCGAATTTGGACGCCTATAATCGCTTATATAAGAAATATATTCGTTGTGGTAATGTAAAACTAGAGCAAGCGGTCTGTTAGGAAGGGGAGACAAAATTTGGTGTTTTTAGAGGACTGTTTTTATTGCCGTATTTATACAATTTTACGAGCCTGACTTGGGCTCATCACGTTTTCGGTTGGGGAATGGGGGGGTGAGCGGGACCCTGTCCGTTGAAGCTGAGATTGCCTGGCTTATGCCGTGTGTAACGCTCAGGGTTTCCGGCGGGAAGTCATCTTCGCTCACCCATGCCTCTTGTCTGTGCAAAAAGCCGCAAGAGATGGGGGAAGCCCGTTCGCATGGCCAGGCGAATGGAAGAATTGTTACGGCTAGTCAATTGATATTACTTTGTCGCCCGGCCGGGCCCCCTATTGGTTCCTTACAGATCGCTCTCGACATAATTTGCTCGAAGTAATGAGTTACATTCATTGTTGTTTGTTTTGTTTTAATTATATTTACTTTGCTGACCAGTTTGATTAAAAAAGAGTTAATTTATGCTAATCAGCTCTCAATAAAGACCATGGTCAATCGCACATACAAATACAAAATTGTTGACTTCTTCATTTGTCTCAGAGTGGGAATAATGAAAGTTACTACTAATACTGCTACTACTACCCTACTACTACTACTACTACTACTACTACTACTACTACTACTACTGATACTACTACTACTTCTACTTCTACTACTACTACTGCTACTACTACTACTACTACTACTGCTACTACTACTAATTATAATAATAATGATAATAATAATACAAGTAAAGATAATAACAATGATGATGGTAATAGTGATTAGGATATTAATAAAAATAATAATAGTAATAATGAGTATACTAATAATATTAATGGTAATATTAAAAGCAATGATAATGATAATAATAATAATAATAATAATAATAATAATAATGCTAATAATAGTAATAATGTATTTATATAGCGCATTTTCCATGCACATGTTCCAATACGCTATACAATTGTGTTACCAACAGAAAATGTAAGTTTTGAGATATTTCGTGACAAGAAATTTTGACTTCTTCCGACTACGGAAATTTGTTTAGGGTTATTACTAGTGTCATGTTGGTTTCAGTAATTCATCCCAATAATGGAACTCTATATCACTTACTGCTCATGTTACACATATATAAATGTTCAATTGAAATTATATCTTTTGAGAGGCGGAAGTAATTTTTTCCTGTGCTAGATTTCATAGGCTGACGCCTAGTCATTGAAACAAACGGGCGCATTTGATCACATAATTATACACACGTTTCAAGTTTCCAGTAAAGTGTATGTTAGAGGCTGAAAGCCGGTGAACTATAATAAAGCTGATCACAATATCAACATAGACGATATTTTTACACATTTTAAAATTATGTTGTCAATAAACAACAACAAGGCAACAATCATAACATATGTATATATCCAAACTAAATAATTAAGAAAGAAAAATCTTTGCATCTTTTCTACTTGAACGTAAAGCTGAGAATTTGTAAGCTTCCCAAAATAATGCAAGGAAGCGCAATCGTTGAAACAAGACTGAACAATAATGTTTTCAAATACCTTAATTTAGTTACACATCTCATATCTTGTTCTTCGTTTATCTTTCCACTGGTGAGAAAACAACATCGATCCCGCAACGGCAAGTGTTTGGTTTATATTCCTGACCAATTCGTTCTATAAATTTCGTACCAAAAGTCTGATATTCAATAAAGGGCGAAGCAGATGAACCAGAAGAGAACATTGTTTTTATATCATGTTTAATCCTCCTTAACTATTGTTAATTTTTTCATCATTTCTTTGGTAAGTAAACAACAAGAGACTTGAATCAGGTTGAATTTCTTTTTTTATTCCGTATCACTACTATACTTAAATACAATGTTTAAAGATGAAGTTGAGTTCTGGTCATGCGATTGCATTGTGAAAGAAACGGTGTGGAATCGACCAGAAAAGGTTGATCATCTAGCATATAAGAATTTGTGTGTATTGCAAGGTTCTGGAATTATCAAAATGATAAGAAATTTGGCCAAGTATTGGTAAAGTTACAAACACTGTACACATAAAGATGTATATGGGACTACACGAACACGTGGCGTAAAAAACCTACCCCCCGAGTTTTACGATGAACATGACATATTTAGAATATGAAGGCATTTGAAGAGCCATGCTTTTCAGGGAACATGTCTTATCTGATGTTCTTCCACACTTGCATGAATGATAACGTTCACAAATTATTTTTCACCTCTTCCCAGAACTCAACCTTCTCTTTAAGAACACAGTGGTAAAGCAAATGAACCAGAAAAAAATCATGCCATCGGAAATCTTCTACATTTCCCTTTGGTCATTCCCTCCCTGCCTTGTAATCAGCTAGGAGCTCATGGTTCATACTTTTCAGGGTGGAATCCCACCATCATGCACCGCCCCCTTAGGCAGTTTAGGATATTCTGAGCCGGCTTTCCTTTAGTGTCATAGAACTAGAGTCATACGAATAGATACAGATTACAGTCATATATAGATTTGATTTGGACCTGAACAGCCAATAAAGACTGGACAGCCAATTTCTACTTAATAGGAGAGAAATGTTAAAGGAGAGAAATGTTAAAGTAGTTTGTTTTATTTGAGTTAAAGAAAGACTCATTCCATTGAGTTGTTAAATATTTTGTTTGACTAAATAAAATAGCCTACGGAGGGCTAAAATGTTTTAAAAACAAATTTTACTTAAATAGGAAGTCCACCCTGATCACTATCTGGTATTACTAAATGCAGACAAAATTTTCCCTTGAAACCGTTCTTGAATAGGAGAGTGACTATGATGGCTAGGCCTACTCCCTGTTCATTTATTTGGTGAGAAGAAATCTCTTAGGACCTCCTCTGTCTCGAAATCAGCCATGAGATAATTGGTTTTCCTAATGAAATAACACTATTCTGAATTATATTTAGATATGTGCCGTACCCTTCGAATATATGAGGCCGATTCCACTTACAGTCATGGAAATAGATCCAATATTTCTTTTGTACATGATTAATTGTTGAATTCCGTTTGCTAGATTATACAGGTCTTGGAAAGGAAAGAGAATGGTTAAGCCCACTTTATTTTTGATGAGAACAAATTCCTCTCGATTTCCATTGCTTCGAAATCAGCTAGGGTCAATTATTGTTCCACGTTCTCTTTTAGATAATTGTAAATTGATACACCGTCCCTTGTAATATGAGATAGATTCATTCCTTAATCATAAATATAATTATAGGTCATTTGTCCTCGAAGAAAAGAGGATGATTAGACTTGCGTTCTTTGGGAGAAAAAGAGTTATACCGTTTTGATTTCCAATGCCTCGAAATCAGCTAGGGGCTAATTTGCTGAAAGCTTCCTTGTGGAATAGAATATTTGTAAATTGTATTCAGAAAAATCGTCCCCATTTTAGAATAAATAAATAAATAAATATGAGCTTGATTCCCGTTAGAGACATACAAATAGTCTATTTTTACTTGATTAATAACTGTGAATTGTACGTACATACGACCGCCAATATACGTAATCGATTTGGGAAGGAAAAAAGTATATAACAAGTTCTATCTGTGGATGAGAAACAATTTAAATAATACTGGGGAGGAATAACTGTGACATTCTAGAATTGAGGTCGTTGTTTAATTAGTTCTCCTTGTGGATAATCTGTACAATATTTTCAGTGCTAATTATAAGCTATCAATCTGATGGAAACCGCCGTGCAATTCTAACCAATCATGCCGTTATATCATATTTACCATGGAATATTCTGTTGTTGTTGAAGTTTTCCTTCACCTAAATTACAATTTGTTGGCATTGATTCTATTTTACGACGTGTGATAATCGAATTGGAACAGCCAAACAGCAAATTATACAACATATTTACAACAGTCATTCAATTCATAAACCAATTTTCTAAAACGAATATAAACTATATTTCCTTTTTCTTTTGAATGGTTGAACCGCCTCCTTTTTTGCTTATTTTTATGTGATCACTTCAATCCCGAAGTTTAGTCGAATGCTAGTATACTTTTGTGAATGTAGGCCTCAGTGTGTAAATAAACATTGTTAAATCATCAAAATCATCATCATCAGCAAGCAGCAACACTTCTTGAAAGAGATCAGTATATAACTGAGATAGGCGAATGCTTAGGCCCATAGCCTACATTTTATTATTTGAATTTTGTCCACGTCGTATTTTCACCCTGATTTAGAAATGAAAATAAACCTCACGCCCCTCTCGCTCAATAGCCGAACGTCTCTTTTTTCCCAGCTTATTTTTATAGCATCAATTCAATTCCAGAGATTACTCCTCATGAAATCCATATTGGCGGGAGATGATTAAATGTGGCTGAAGTCCCTGGGGTCATATTTACTTGTATTTGGGTTGGTGCAAGCGTGTAATTGACAGGGTCTGGCGGAACAGGGGGATAGAATACTAACTAAAAAATGCATGATATTAAATCAGACATGATTGTTGAGCAATTATTTATTGTATGATTGATTTTTCATGGCAGGTTGTTTGATTAGATTGTCCTCATCAATGGCAGTGCCCTGGGGGGATTTAAAGCAAACGAGGACATCAAAATAATCATAAAGAGGATTTTGATTCTCCCTAACGGCCCGAGGAGGTGTACAAGGGGGAGGGGGGGGGGGGTGACCCTAGGATATACTTGACTCTTCTTCTAAAGGATTTAAGAAAGAGTAATTAATCTAGTATTACACACAGGCCTTGTTATTTGCTATTATTTGATATTATCAAAGTAATAGTAATACAAATATGAAAAGACGAAGTAGAATGGATCATTTGAAAAGGGAATACAAATCAGTAATAACATGTATATGGATTGTTGAAAGAGCGCAATTGACAGAACAGGGGGAAAATACCGAATATAATATGAATGATATTAAATTAGACATGATTGTTGAGCAATTATGTATTCTGTGATCGTTTCTTCATGACAGGTTCTTTGATTGGACTGTCCTCATCAATAGCAGTGCACTTGGGAAATTTAAAGCATACGATGAAATCATATTAATCACAAGCAAGACTTCGATTCTCAAACGATTCCTAGGGACAGGGGGCGGGGGCGATTTGAGTAAGTGCCCCTGGAATATATTTAAATCTCTCTGTCTCCCTCTCTCTCTACAGAATTGATGAAAGCAAAATTATTCAACCTGGGAAAATTAAAATAAGAGATCGTTATGATAATCACGAACCTGACTTCGATTCTCCAAAATGGCTTGAGGAGGTGGGGAAGATTTGACTAAGTGCCCCTGGGATATTTTTAACTCTCTTTCTTTAGCATTATGTCACTCGGGTATGGTGCCTGGGAAAAAACGTCATAGGTAAACAATGTCAGAGGTAAACCGGCCGGGAGAGAGTTGGAATTATGGGGGCGGTTTGGAGAAAAAGAAGATTGAGAAAGGTAAAATACCATAAGGAAAGATATGACAAACGAAAACAAGCCATTATCGGTCTCTTGGCATGTCGGTTTCATAGACCCTAAGGAAGTTCTGACAATTCAACAACACTTTTTTCAACACTATTCATAATTCTGTTTTCTTCAAAATATACAGATACAGAATGGAATGATAAATAAACAAGATAGTGATAAAAGAAAAAACAATGACAATTTATGAGAGCATTTGGGATTGACAATAAGGAGGTATTCTTTATATGAAAGCCACTACTAAAATACCCACGTACAGGAAAAAAAAGATAAAAAAAGAACAGAACAACAAAAAGAAAGACAAAACATACTAAAACATACTATCATGTACACTCAGAGTAAAAAAAAAAAAACTAACAAAAGAGTGTAACAATTTTACTCTACAAAAGTGTCAAAGTTGCCCATGCTAGAGCATAGAAGAGTGAAATTGTAGTCTCGTACTTGTAGCTAGCACTTATGTGTCAACAGACGTTTACTCAAGTACAACTAGTTATCACAGAAACACCGGTAACGGCTCTTGATCCTGCTCCTTTTACGAGATTCCCTGGGTTCGATCCTTGCTGGGTGCTTACATCGTTGGACCTGACCCCACCATGACCACTGTATGTCCCTTGACTGACCCTGACAAATGTAACAGGTACCTGGTAATGCTAGGGTAATAATAATCATTGAATGTCCAACCGAAAGAGTTTTTATTCATAGAATGTTGCTGCTCTTGGTAAACGAAGACCGAAGAGATATCGCATTATTACTTTCGGCGTAGGTATTTCGTGAATGTCAAAATGTCCATGTTATTTGCAGCGTCGCTACGAAAACAAATTTTGATCAATACTCACCGCTCTATGAATATATTTTGTAAATGGTATCGACAGATGAAAGGTATAAATTACTTTTCGAGCATGGGTCGTGATCTCAATTCCGCTTGCTTTCATTTGTTATACCCCTGTCATCGGGATGGGTTGAAATATTAAGGAAGCATTGGCGTCAGGAGTAAGGGGGTCGGGTGAGGGAGAAGTATACTAGATGGACGCAATGCAAAAGAACGATGTCGAGGTGTGCGGAAACTGTAGTTCTTTTCGAGGGGTCGTACGTGTAGCAACACTTTACGTCGCTCTTTTGCTCCTATCTCCCCCCCCCCCCCCCTTCATAGAATGTTGCTGCTCTTGGTAAACGAAGACCGAAGAGATATCGCATTATTACTTTCGGCGTAGGTATTTCGTGAATGTCAAAATGTCCATGTTATTTGCAACGTCGCTACGAAAACAAATTTTGATCAATACTCACCGCTCTATGAATATATTTTGTAAATGGTATCGACAGATGAAAGGTATAAATTACTTTTCGAGCATGGGTCGTGATCTCAATTCCGCTTGCTTTCACTTGTTATACCCCTGTCATCGGGATGGGTTGAAATATTAAGGAAGCATTGGCGTCAGGAGTAAGGGGGTCGGGTGAGGGAGAAGTATACTAGATGGACGCAATGCAAAAGAACGATGTCGGGGTGTGCGGAAACTGTAGTTCTTTTCGAGGGGTCGTACGTGTAGCAACACTTTACGTCGCTCTTTTGCTCCTATCTTCCCCCCTCTCAGTCATTTTCTTTGTTTTGCCCCTTAATGGAGGGAGGGGTAAGGGCACTCTATGACCCCGACAGCTATGCCACTGGCTATTGTGTCTTCACACATCGTATTCTGAGTGAGGAACTGCCTGCAGGAACCTTACAAATAACAGGCTAAACAATGCTTACTCTGATTAATTTATCAATTTTATTTGTAATGTTTACGATCTTTAAAACCCCTGTCACATAGGACATCAAAGAAAAAAAAAATTCCCCCAAAAGGCCAGGCCAAATTAATTATGTCAAATGTAGAGTGAAAGAAAAATGCCTCCGTCCAATCGTATGGTCTAAGTGTAGGTTATGCGATACAGAAATAATATTATGAGGCGCACTTCACTTTATGGAATGTTATTTTGCCTCGGATAAAAAAAAAAAAAAATCATCATATTTTAAGGCGGATTTTACCGCGTTCTGTATGTTCGGGGATTAAAGACGCATGGTTCGTTCGTTCGTTCGTGTCACCTTAGATCAAGATTAATGTATCTGATCTTTGAAGTAGACGCATGGTAGTGGGTTCTCATGTGTACTCCGACACCATTCTGGTGTTTACCTAATTATAGTTGTTGTCAATCCCCAGAATTAGCCTTCAGTTTTATGACCAATTTGCCTTATGTAATGCTCTGCATTCTCCACCAATAGTGCCATTAGGACAAATTTATTATCTTATATTTCCCTCACCCGAAGAGTCTCCGAGAGACTCTTGATGGGACCGCGGGTTTTCCATGTGCGATACCTGTACACCTTTTCATGGTTCGTCCACCAAGTCCGGTGTCAGTGAATTATTACCTACACACTAAAAAATAAAGGTGAAATTGGGATGCATATTTGCATCCACCTACGCGTATTTGGCAGAGGAAGCTGCTATTGAAGCAGAATTGCACCCTAATTTTGTACTGTACATTCAATCTGACTATCATCTCCTTTTAACAAATCCCCAAAATGATGGGATCTGTCATGTCGACATCTCTGACGTTGTCATCCATTGCCATCAACGATTTCCTTTAAGATGAGCGAGGTTATAAGCAGTCTCTCCATTTAAGCTTCTCCCATTCTCCTGGCTAAAAGCTAAAACGGCAATCTGTCCGAAAGGTAGCCTTTGTGAATATGAATACATCATCGCTTGACCTTCATAATACGAATTTTATAATGCATGACAGTTGTTTAGATGTCTTGTATTTGATGTTATGTATCCTTGTCTTGATTGGGTATCTTTGCCTCAGATTCTAAACAAAATCATGGATTTAGCCCATGCTGTAATCACGATTATAAACCTTTAGGACAGCCAGGAATCCCAAGACTTTTACAAGCTGATCGCCTGTCTGATTATCAAGATATTATTACAGTACAGTTTATTGGTGAAAATTAGTATGATAAAACCCGTCACTCAAATATTTGTTACTTTTTTGAGGCCCTTCATGATCATTTTGAAGCGCAATTTAGTTAGGGCTTCATTATTACACCATATCAGAGACACTGATAATACGTATGGCCATGTATCTCAGATTTATCATTGTTTAACGATGCTTTTACGAAGAGCGAGGTCAGTAGCAATCTCTCCATTTTAAGCTTCTACTATCCTCTCCACTAAAAGCTAAAACGATAAGAACGTGATTGAAAAGTATCAATCTGTCCATTAAAAGGATGCTTTTGTGAATATGAATTCATCATCGCTTGACCTTCACAATGCGAATTTTACAATTCATGAGAGTTGTTTAGATGTCTTGTATTTGATATCTTGTATCCTATATGATATACACGATGAACAGTGTATTATGAGAAATAGTGTTTGGGATGTGATAAACTCTTGATAAAGATTTTGCACTTTATGGTCATGTAATTGCTTTTTGAGAAAGTATTGGAAAGGACTGATTTTGTATTTATTATGCTTTTAGTATATATATATTCATGTATGGCGAGTTTTTCGAATCATACAAATTAGAAATGAACAGAATCCTGCTAAAATTCACACACAAAAGGAAGACACACAAAGAATGTATAGTAAATGCAATTCCTCACTCTGGCACCAACAATAACATTTGGTTTAAAGCTTTGAGAAATTTCTAGGACTGATATTTGGAATATGAAGGGCATTTCAAGGACAACCACTTTCATGTAACATTGCTACTCTGGTAATATTCCAAATTAGCACCATGCAAGAGAGAAAGCTTACATATAATTTGTCTTTCTTGCGACATCTTGACATTCTATTTAAGCATTAATTTGTGGATCTGAGAAAGCGAGAAAAAGTACAGTTCCCTGATGCCTGTATGCTACACCCATAGGCCATTGCCCGCATGATGTTTTGTCATACGGTTCATTGTTATATGTGAAGTCATTTTGGTTCATTTACCGAATAGAGGTCTAAAATAGGGCAATGCATTCTTATATAAAGCAATTAATTAGGTAATCCATATGCAACCGGAGTAAATGCAATTAGAATGAGATTGTTGATTAGCACAAGCATGATAACATCAGTGTGTATCCTCATGTAATTTGATTTGTCATTAAAATGAAGCATAGTGGGGTAACCTTGATAACATATTTATTAAGTGTATGTGGGGCAGGATAATATTTTTGCATTAGTGCCAAAACATTATCCGGGGTCTGATAATGATAGGATTTAGATTAGGGGAGCATTATTCTTTAATGTTAAATATTACATATTTCGATTTCTTGCTACCTGGAACGCTGTTTTGCATTGTTGAATAATTACCTGTCCCCAAAACAAATAAATGAAGAAGGGGGAAGAGGATGAAGACATTGAAAAGAAACAGAAGTAAGGAAAAAAAAAAAAACTACAACAGTGATGATAATGATGATGATGATAATAATGATAATAATACTAATAACAATTATGATAATGATAATAGGAAAGAGAAGAAGAAGAAGAAGAAAAAGAAAAAGAAGGAAAAAAGGGAGATGAAGAAGAAGAACAAGAAGGAGAAAAACAATAAAATAAACAATACAAATAAATATGATAATAATGATAATAATAATAAGAAAAGAAGCGCTAAGAGCTGAAGAGGAGGCTTGTCGGTGGTTGTATCTGCTGTGGTCAAGCGCCACTCGTCTCACATCCGAATAAATCCTTTGAAGTAGCCGTTCTTTAGGGGAGCTTCCTCATTTTAAATAAACGCAAGAACCCCTAAGATCCCCATGATATATGAATGCCAGAACCTCCAGCCCCCTGTAGCCCCATCCATAAAGCCTTGAAATCTCCTCAAAAAGCTATTAGAACCGTTCCTGCTTCACAGAGAAAGTTGGATGTTAAAACAATATATAAGAAGTCAAAAATCAAGAGGAAATATTGACATTTTCAAAAAGTGGACTAAAGTTTTTAAAAAAAATTATGGATTTTCTGAAAGTTTAGAATACTTCCACACTCCATTTTCACACTATTATGATAGAAGTCGTGGAGAACTGTTCAATTTTGTTTTCTTCTAAAGACATTTATTGTACCAATTCTGATATATCTTTAGTTTTCACTTGTACTACCCTATTATAATATTGTCCATGTCCAGCTCCAGACCTTCATCATGGTAATTGAGGAAAGCATTTAAAGGGATAGTTGAGTTCTTGTTTCAAACCGCAAATTTTGTATTTTGGTATTTATTAACATTTATTTCCTTCTCAACAGTACAATATGAAACACAATGTATATATAAATAATATATTTAACAATTATTTCAACATAGAGTATGACATTTATAGTGCCCTTTTAGGACCTAAAATTGCTATGAAGGTAATTTTAGACCCCAAAATGTGTGAAATTTAGCCAATACGATCAAACCAAAAAGATACGGTGACCGTTAATAAATAAATAAATTAATCAATAATAACAATACATGGGCCGGCTGGTTGTGTGTATTATAACCAACACGAAAAAGCCAACAAAAATCTAACATCGGCATTGCCTGGAATAAAACGTATAAGGCCCTATTTCGTTTTTTTCAACAGCTGGTTCAAATTATCTAATATTTGTGGTGGTACATACATATCAGAAAGGTTATATTAATGGATATTTCAGCTGTCCCTAAAACGATTTCGATCAAACAAAGATGATTTTGTCATTTAAATTGTACGTTCTTTCAAATTTGACAGTCAATTTTTCATTATTTCACAACAAATTATTTTGTGTAGCGCCCTCGGCAACAGATCTCAACTATCCCTTAAGGCTTGATACAAAACAAACATTATTTCCCCATAGATAAAAATCATGCGCTTTGTAACGCGATGGGAATTCCCCATAATTTTCATTATCAGTTTTTAGGTTTTTAACATTTTATATTTGTCTTATTCTTAATCAGAATCTGTCAATTTTTCATTGACATGTTTCTTTGATTTGTCCCTTATTACTGCTGCCAAGGTTTTCTACGAAGATTTGATTCTATTTTTATTGACACGTTCACTGCCCGTGGCAAGTTGAGTCTTATTACAAAATCTTTATGGGAATTTTAATTTTCACGAAATTTGACATGTTTGTACTGCTTCTGCATCATATGGATGAAACAACTTGAGAGTATGAATAAAAAGATAAATTCCATCTGGGAAAAACCTGTCGTTCTATTTTGGTTATTACGAGAGAACTGAATAATTTCTTTAAATTACATATTAATTGCTAATGGAAAATTGGATCTTATACTTGAAAACAAATTCCTATAGCTCTGGGATTTTATTTTCAGGACGGTTATCAATTTTGTTCTTGCTAAGCTTGATATGAATGAACCAATTCTGTCATGATATATCAACTGAAATCCCATCGCGGGAAACCTGTCGACCTGTTTTAGTTTTACTATCCAAATAAATGACATTTTAAGAACAGCATAATTATTGATGTACATTCCAATGTTTATTGCTTTTCATTTATTTCTTGTGCCTGAAGGTTTAATTAAGAGAAAGAGAACGAATGACACGGATAAGATAAATACGGAGAAGAAGTAGAAATAACAAAAGAAGAAGAGGATGGCGAAGAAGAGGCAGAAGCAAATTAGAAAGAACGAGGAAAGGAGAAAAAGATGAAGGAGAAGAAGAAAAGAAAGAAGAAAAGGAAGAAGAAGGGGAAACGAAATAATAATAACAAGAATAAGGTAAAGTAGAAGACGAAAGAGAAGACGAAGAAGAAGGAGAAAAAAGAAAAAGAAGAAGAGAAACTTCTGCTAGATCAATGATACTACCTTCGATGCATTGATACATTGAGGACACTGATTCAGATCGTGATATATGAAACGTTAACTGTGCAATTATTCGTGTTGAGATTACGATTTCGGGTGTAAGAATACATCTTTCCTTTTCAACCATGACAATCTACACTCAATTAAAGTTTTCCTTTTACTGTAGAAAGTAACATGAGAAAATGGAAGAATAATCTTGTAAGCTTGCAAATTCGCTTAATATTTATATTTTCTCATTTGTTGTTTGAGGGTTTACGAGTATAAGTGGCAATTACAAACCGTTGTGGTCTTGTGGATATCTTTATAAACGTGATTTCCATTTCTGCATCAATTTTAGAAAAGAATACTATACGCCTGATCTGATGAATGGGCCTCCATTCAAGGTGATAGTAAGCTGAAGATATTGATCTAAAACCGCTCTTCTGGACGTGGCATATCACACGTGAACACGAGCTTTTATTAGTAAGAAGGTTGTGATTTGTGGTGTGAGCTTACTGCCTTTTCCTAAAGCATGCTCAGCGACACCGAATCAAACTTAAAGAGAAAGTTGAGTTCTAGGAAGAGGTGAACAATAATTTGTGAGCGTTATCATTGTATTATGCAATTGTGGAAGAACATCAGATAAAAAATGTTCCCTGAAAAGCATGGCTCTTCAAATGCCTTAATATTCTAAATATGGCGTGTACTATCATTTAAATCAGAATGTATTATTATGCCACATGTTAGGCCACGTGTAGTCCCATATACATCTTTCTGTGTACAGTGCTTGTAATTTCGTATCATTTTGATGATGCCAGAACACTTATATGCTAGATGATCAACCTTTTCTGGTCGATTCCACAACGTTTTATTCACAATGCAATCGCATGACCAGAACTGGTCTATAGGCCTACCTGCATGCTCAGCGACACCGTATTAAAATTAATGGAAGTGGTCTGTTTGATAAAGAAAGACAACGAAAAACCATAGTATTTTGTTTACTCGAAACGCCGTCATAAAATTTGGAGTTATTGGTTTAAATAAGTGTCTGAAACGTATTAATATAACCTTTACAAAGTGTTGTTATGTTAATAACGCATCACTTTTTCCTGCGTCAATTTTAAAGATACTATGTCCGTTTTGCAACAACATCAAATTGTGTAGAACTTTGCAGGAATTATGAATATGTCATGTATGTCCTATCGGTGAAATGTAAACATCAGCTGCATGTGTCCTAGTATTCACATTATGCAAGGAAACCTGTTTACGTTCTAGACTTCATCGTCAGACACTATTGAGTGACTGACTGACTGACATCTTTCTTTCTTAGGTAATGTCAAAAATAACATGATCTGTAATAGGTACATGAGCACTTGTCTTCATCATAACTCACTACTTGTAATGGCCAAAATTAAACTAATTGAATCTTTGTGAAGCAAAAAACGTACAAACATTCGGTAAAAGGGTCTGAAAATCAGAATATTACTTAGGTGATTGTAAACACTTAATTCAATACGACAACTAAAAGAAATTTTCAAGCCCTTTCGTTTTGAGGGAAGTTCTAAATTAGTATTAACTTTCAAATGCCGTTGGAATTTAATCTGTTCATTCTTTTGGCCTGCAAATGGGACATAGTACCTTTAGGCCTTTAAGGAAACAAAAAGGAAGCATATGCAGACGTATGAGCTTTCTTTCAAGGCAATAAAAGCTCAAGGATATTGACATGTGACCACACTTCAGATCATTGTAGATCAAACCTGGACTTTATTCGTGTTGAGGTTATGGATTGCGGGATGGGTTTGCAGCTTTCTATCACAAGCATGACAGGCGACACCAAATCTGGCTTACCTTTATTTTCATTGATGCGCAATGGGCGTAGGAGAAAGCCAAATGCGAAGGACTGACATGTAAGAACTGAAAAGCGCACCCTTTTTTTCTTGCGGTTTCCATCGGAAGACAGTGATCAGAGAAGACGTGTATTTTTGATGAATGAAGTAATCAACCTGAAAGGTTTCATTCCGTTTCATTGTTTGGAGCATGTTTTGCTTGGGAATTATGATACAGCCTGAGGCCCTGAAAAGGAAATTCCGTCAAACTCCCGACATCAAGCGTCATTGAAAAAATATAGAAGAAGAGAGACTTCTCCATGAATCAAACTTAAAGGCTAAGTCCCCTCCAAAATTATTTGCCTTTAAATGATGCAGAAGAACAAAAGAAACAGAGCAAAACAAATCTGAGTAGAATCGGATAACTAATAAGGAAGTCATTAAGGAAGAAATCACTACACAACTAAATTGCCAATTTGCCTATCAGTTTGTGACGTCATTGCCTCACACTTTATCAAGAATTTTTTTATATTTTTATCCCATTAATTGCCTTTTTTGTCCTCCAAAACTTGATTTGCCCATGCTTTTGCCCGGGGCCCCGGGTTATATGATTTGTGTAATATTGCGTGCATGACATTTTCCAAACTATAGCGCTTAGAGACTTCGGTGGTAAGCGCTTTATAATTAACGTTTTTATTATTATTATTATTATTATTGAAAAATTGATACCATTTTCTGAATATTGTATATTCATAATCTTTGATTTTTATATAAATAGTTTAACTTACATTTGTCAAGATTTGACGGAATATAATTACTCTATATTAGTGCATCCACAATCAATCATATTACTATCAATATTTATATAACTTGGATGGTAGTATGAAGAAATCATATTTTTAGGGGGAAAATTGGAAATTTATATTATCAATATATAGAAAACAACAATTGCCAATTTGTCTTGTGATTTCAAAGCTTTTCATGTAATTTCATAGTAATCAGATTTTGCTCAGTTTTTTGTGGATTGGTTTGTCTGATATTTTTGGAGTGGACTTGCCTTTAATTATCTTCTATTCATTGAATACCTGGTCTGAATGGGATCATGAAATAGATTTAGTATATACCGACGGAAAACTTAAAAGCCATAGATTACAATGTCAATTATGTTTTAGAGCCTGTCAGAGGGGTATACGTTCTCTGAAAACTCGAAATCTAAAGCTTTAAAAATCAGCAGTTGGCGAACTAAAAACTAGCTATCGACTTGATGACATCGTTTTAATAGCAGTACGCAAATTCACAGTGACTTTGCATTAATTAAGCACGGCTCACACGTCAGTTATATATGGGCGAGCCGATCGGGTAAACAGGTTATGTCGTAACAGGCACTTCGGCAAATTTCATCCCTGTTGACCCGTAATTTGGAGGGGTGCAGAAATTGTTTTTGTGCAATACTGAAAGGGAAAATAATTTATATTCCTTTCTATTTATTTGTATTCTACGTTCATTCAGCTTGCCATTTACAAAAAGGTTGTATTTCCATCAAATAGAGTCTTTGTTGACAAACTAAATGAATCTAAAGATATTTCTAAAACGCACATTACAGGCAAAGGTGTAAAAAAGCTGTTCCTTTGTAGAATAAATGAAATTACCGTGAAACACGCTAGCAACTACTATACTAAAGTCAAGTTGGTAGAGGGCAGGTTCAATTTCCTTTGGTATGTTTTACATAAATCAGGTTGGGATTACGTTTTATATTTCATTGTAATATTCGAAATTTTGATAAGATGTCATGAAAATTGAAATTGAAATTGCCATAAATTCATTTTTCGAAAGTATTTGTGATCATGTGTTAATATTAATGGATAGTATCTCAAACTAAAGGAAGATCTATACAATTCTGTATGGCGATCTTCACAGTACAAACAAACAAGGACATTTACAAAAATTCTCTGTTTTTTTTTTAGTTTTAAGGGTTTGCCACGGGATTTCTTGAATAAGGAATAGAACAGTTGTGCCCTCCCCCTTACAAAAAAAGAAAAGATAATGAAATTACAGGGAAACTTCATCCAATCGACTTCTAACAAGAAAAAACAAGGACACGTTTATTGTCATGGGTGATATTTCAAAATACTTTATTCATTATAAATCTTTTATACATTGCAACATTCCCAACACTCCACCTTATCAAAGTGTAACAGCGTTTTTAACAGTACTAAATTTACTCATATGACACACATCAAATCAGTATCGTGTTTATGCTTACATATCCATTGCCTATAACGCAATTAACAAGTGAGGAAGGGGATTATTTTTTTTGTTTTTTATTTAAATAGAAATTGTAATTTTTTTGTCGGTATATTTCTTAGTCGACAGGAATTCTTTAACGTCACATCTCAAATATCCATAACAGCTGCTTCAAAACGATTGTAGCGAACTCAAATTAAGGGCAATTTTATTTGCTTATAGAAATTAATTAGTAACTGAGTATCCATTATATGTATGGCATTGTCAAATTCGCATACTTCAAAACGAAGTTGACGCACAATCATGTTTGTATGACATTAAAAGGTATCCCTAAATCAATAAATTGATTAACATTAATTTATAGTCACTAAAAATTCTTCATTTGGTGACATTTTGAACGTGGAAATATGATATTCACTTTTTGTTGGCAGTATATAGTTTTATCATGTCATACTTCTCATGCACCCAATAGTTACAAAGAAAAAAAATAAATTAGATGTTTGAGGAGAAAAAGAAAAAGAAGACATAGAAAGAGGAGGAGGAGGAGGAGAGAAGAGGCCAAGGAGAAGAACAACGAAAAGAACAAGAACTAGAAGAAAGAGAAAACGAATCACGCACACACGCACATGCACACCCACGCATGCACGTCCGCACATACCCCAAGAATAAGAAATCTTATGAAATTATCATTTAATTTTTGAGATATCACAATATAAATTAAAGGATTTCTCTTCGACACCTTCAAAATGACTCGTACTTGGCAATACTTCCAAGACAGTTGTAAAGAAGAATATGAACCCAAATGTCAAAAAATGACAAGAATTTACAAGCCCTTGAGGCTTTTTCGGGACACCATTTTCTTTCATTTATTTGTATTACTAGCTCTTATGTATGTATTACTCTGTTATTTTGATGTAAACATGAAATTATGCATGCCATACTGTAAACTTGTTTGATTTTTAATTGTACATATTGGAAGAAATAAATGAGAGCTATATGCTCTCTCAATCACAGATTGACATCGCGTAGTAATTGATCTACCGTCACTTTGTATTCAGACGTAGTTTGTGGGGGACTGAAATATTTTGTACAGCATCAAATACAATTTTTCATCCACCTACATTTCCCAAAATTTACGGTTTTAGAGAAAGTTCGTTCATACTGCTGTAAAACATAAATTACTCTATACGGTAAATGAACCGATTACATTAAAATATGTCAAATCACATGAAGTGTCAAAAATGTAATAGCCTTAAAAACATACAAACAGGCGCACGCACACACCCATACGCACCCACACACCCATTCGCACCCACACACTCCCTCTTCTCGCACACACAAACACACAGACACACGCACATACATCAACAACAGGGGCAATCAAAGATGCAGAAGATACATCTCTTCTTTCCAACAAGTACAAATCCGGTTAAATCCATGCTACTTTGATAATATCTATTGAAGCGAAACAGGGGAGATTGGTGAAGACAGCATATTGTCTCTATTCACGCAAGTAACTGCTGGCATGGGGGGGGGGGGGGCAATTGGCTCACAAAAGCAGATAGATTCTTTTAATTCCCAGCAAGTGTTAGAATTTTGCTCGTTTAACAATTCCGGTCCATTGAATCTGCAAGCCATAGGCTGCAAAAGCAATGGCGGATATGTCTAATGTAACCAGCCCAATGTCATGAATGATACGTACAAAAACAGAAACGTTAGGAAGCAACTAACATCACCAAACATAAACAATTTGCCTCATATAAATAGGTGCATTTCCATACTTTTATATTTTAAAATTGAAGGGTGTCATGAATTAGAAGCTAAAGTAATTACAAAATACTCACTTATCGTATCAAAGAGTAGAATACGATGCCTATGGAAGTTGTCAAATACGATCGCAAACACTATCAAAAAATCAACTCAAAAGGCCATTTCAATTAAAAATTCTTAATTCAATTTAATGTTCGAACATTTCAAAAGGCGACATGCAATTCAATTTGAACTACATTTTCCGAGAGTTTCTGCGATCGTGCTATAAAAAAAATGATATAATTATGATGATACTATTATAATGATATTATTATGATAAAAGGTAACTGCATAGTCACTATCATCAGGCATTTGCGAAAATATATATTTGGTGGTGCTAGAAAATAAGTCAGCTATATACACTTTTTAATATATTCTGCTCTTCACCGCGTTTCATTTTGTCAGAATAAGCAAGATTTCCCATGAGACCTAGACTTCATTCAACTCCACCGAAAGAGCAATACTTTCTCAAATGAAAATTATCTTGGTGAGAATGTTGGAGATGCGCAAAATATAGTGACTTCGTATCATACAAACATGGGTATAAAAGTGGAGTTCATGTCAAGGTGTGTTATTCGAAGAGTTGTTCGCTGGGCTTAGAACAGTTCCACGAGACTCAGTACTTATACGATTCCCCGCGTTACACATCGAACAGAAGATTTTCTTTAACTCTGACTGAAAATGCTCGTACTTGAACGCGTAAATAAATGGATTGACACAGAGATTGCAGGCCACTAAACCCTTCAGTACGTCATGGATCGCACTCTCAAAGTTGTAATCATGTCCTAGATTATAGGCGAGGTAGGATAGCTCTGTAGGTGTCCAACAAACAACGTAGCTTACGAATACGATGCACAGAGTTGTCGTGACGTTCCGCTTCGCGCGTTGAAACGCGTTGACCTGCACCTTTCCATGACTCTTGGTGCGGTTACGTAACATGAGTATAATGCTAACGTAAGAAGAGGTCATGATTATTAGCGGGATGAGGTACTCCAGCGAAAAGAGCAGAACACCCATGAACATCTGAACGAAGCGGTTGGGCCAGTTGGGATGGCATCTCCAGTCGGCGGAGAAGGTCTGCACTAGAGGCCAGTAGAGCTGATAGACGGCACCGTAAATCCACACGCACAGCATCGCCCACTTGGCACGACGGACGGTGAAGAAGTTCCGGTGAATAACAGGACGGCACGTCGCAAAGTATCGCTCCAACGACAGGATCACTAGATTCGCGGTAGACGCGATGTAGAGTGCCCACAACGGATACTCCGAATCCCACATCCGACAGAAGAACTCGGCAAGGCCACGGTTCGGTATATTTCCTGTCTCCGATATGGGACCATTCGGAGATGCATAGTGTATAAGAATAAAAAAGATGGAGTCTAAGAGATCTATAACCGATTGGTTCAATATAAGATAATTCGTTATGGACTGAAACTGCCGTCGTTTTATGGTGAACACAAGACAAACGATGCCGTTTCCCACTATCCCAAGAAGACCTATAAGGGCGTATATGATCTTGAGGTACAGTTCGTTGAGTACAGCCCCTCCGCCTCCTCCCTGTTGGTCCGGGGTGGCGGTAGTTAAGACAGTGGTAGGGCTAGGTATCATAGGTATACTGGTCAAGTTATCTCCATACAATGATGTCATTGTGGCAGGAAGGCCGTCAGGACGAGGTGCCTTTCAAATATTCTGCATGGGATGAAAACAAAAGGGGAAAAATAGTGATTTCATTACAACGATCTGATTGCATGATGAGATTTAAAAATAAACATGTTTGATTGTAATCGTTAGTTACAATTCACATACCCTTTTCAATTGTTGAGAGCACTGACCACAAAATGACAGATTATAGGGAGGCTTTTGAAAAGTAAAAGTTGAACGAGGGAACAAACTAACACAGTCTTAAAAATAAAGACTGGATTGAATTTCTAGTTCATCGAACGTACACGTGTACGCAAGTTACACGAGAGTTACAGTGTCGGGGGACAAATCTGTCCGGAGAAAAATAAAAGGAGCGAGATGAAGAGAGTCTGAGTAGTCGGTAACAAACGAGTGGTGATGATAAGGCTGAATGAAAGAATGTGATGGTTGACTCGAGAGAGAACATTTTCAATATTACCTAATATCAGGTTGATAAGACTAATCAATCCCTTGACAAATAAGCACGGTCGAGTTAATAGAATAAAGCAAACTGCAAAATGAACAGCATGCAGCAACCGGGGCACTACTGGAAGACAACTGAAGCACAATATCACAGTTTACTTCAGACCTAATAAACTTGGAAGACACAGCCGATTCACTTGCTTCCTATCTGCATGTTAGTCACTCGGCATCCACCCTTCACAAGAATATGTCAAAATATTGGAAGTGTGGTGCTTTTATACTCCCGTTTTCATTCTGCAAAATGCATGAAGTAGTTGGAGTTGTTGTAGATCTTAAGCGAAAGATGTTTTGCCAGACGGAAAAGGAAACGTGGCGGGAAAAGCAGGAACCAAATGTATATATTCCAAGAATCGAGGCACGGTACCAGTGAATGATTTTAAACTTTCGCATTGCTACTGATCAATTTCATCCGTCCCTCGTTTCCATTTTTGAGACGCCATACATAAATCAAATGTATTAGAAGGAAATGTCACGAAGATGAAATATATGCAATAAAATATTGTCCTGGTACTTTTGAGAATAAATTAATGTGTCTGTATTCGGTTGAAATCATGACCGTTTCTATTGTGAATGGAAGACGATTCCAAAGTCCTGTGTAATGAATGCATATCCTATATTTATGACAATTATTATTCATTAAGTTTCTGCGACACAGGCCCCAAGGGACAATTGCTCAGCAGTCAAAATCCATAATAAGTATTCGAACAACGTTTCT
Organism: Strongylocentrotus droebachiensis; assembly: GCA_035222895.1. Taxonomy (NCBI): domain Eukaryota; kingdom Metazoa; phylum Echinodermata; class Echinoidea; order Camarodonta; family Strongylocentrotidae; genus Strongylocentrotus; species Strongylocentrotus droebachiensis. Next base: position 71,744 of record JAVYIG010003827.1, read on the forward strand.
TACTTACACACTGAACCGAACACCACAAATAATACTAATCCTTAATCTAACTTAAAACCCAATCGCAAAGCAAACCCTAACCCTGTATCTTTGACAAAATAAAGCCTCAAGCAAACCATGCCCGAGCCGTGGTTAGGTTACCAGCTTTTCATATTTTTTGGCGCCAGATTGGCGTTTATGACTACAATATCTTTTGACGAGGATCATTAAAATAATCTTGCTAAACTCTTCACCCGAGATTTATCTCTTTATTTGTATAACTGTTCACTGAACTTATAAACTTTCCACCTGGATAAATAGTTTTTCAAGCAAATAATTCCTTATACAGTGTGTCCCGAAAAAAACTATACACTTTGAAATGGCTGCCAAATAACAAATATATGATTCTAGGGGGAAAAGTTATATATGTATGGGAAGCTCATATACTCAACTTTCATATGACACCAAAAGTTGCGAAAATAATTCATGCTCGGGTGAGCACTGCTCACTTTTGTAAAGGGTATGAAAATTTGGTTGCGCAGGAATTAGCCTTCCAATTTGTGAGAGGTAAATCCTTTGGAGCTTACCGAATTGAGGATGATATGACCAATTTATGATCAATTGTGATAAGTTTGGGTTTGCTGAGTGAAATGTTTGGTTTATGGGATTAGCATTTTATGCATGAGTTAACAGGAATTGCATTTTTTATTGTAGCACTGTAACTTTTCTGGTAGACTCAGTGGTGTGTTCATGGGAGTCAGGATGGGGTGATGATACATGTTGTAATTTCCATGTTACAAACTGTTATTATCTTACATCTGTGACTTTGAATAAAAACCTTCACCCCACATTTCAATTATTGTAAGATTAGTTGAACATCTCATTGATTTACTCAATACCCAGGTAGGGATAATGTAAATTGAATATTCAAATACGGTTTGTTGACAAAAGGAATGTCCAAGATGTCGGCTACTTATTCTTCAGGTAAATGGTAACTGAAATGTGGGGTGAAGGTTTTTATTCAAAGTCACAAATGTAAAAAATAACAGTTTGTAACATGGAAATTACAACATGTACCATCACCCCATCCGGACTCTCATGAACACACCACTGAGTCTACCAGGGAAAGTTACAATGCTACAATAGAAAAATAAATTCCTGTTCCGTGCATAAAAGTTTGGTTTAATAAACCATGAAATTCACTCAGCAAATCATGAATGTATCATATCACCCTCAATTCGGTAAGCTCCAAAGGATTTACCTCTCACAAATTGGAAGGCTAATTCCTGCGCAACCTAATTTCCATACCCTTTACAAAAGTGACCAGTACTCACCCAAGCATGAATTATTTTCAAACTTTTTGGTGTCATATGAAAGTTGAGTTTATGAGCTTTCCATACATATACAACTTTTCCCCCTAGAATCATATATTTGTTATTCGGCAGCCATTTCAAAAGTGTATAGTTTTTTCGGGACACACTGTATGACGTTGTTACCAAAGTGTAAAGATACTTTGCAGACACAAACCCTAGTCACTCGTAATGTGTAACAGAGTGTCGGAACGAAGAGACTATGTCGGCTGGTTTAGTTTGGATTTATTTATGATCATATAATATGAAATGCAAACATCATAACACATAAAGAATGAAAACAATAAAATATTCTACATGGACTTTTTAAGATAAATAAAATATTATTAAACAATAAAGGTCGAGGGATCACCAGCTTCAGGTCAACCGACAAAAATGATCTGTTCTTCCTTGGGTTCCCCAAATTATAAAAATAACAAATTGATTAATTAATAAATACTAATAATATTTATTACAAACAAACAAACTATGAAACAGAGTGCGTAATGTTAATGATCATCATAGTCTGGTGCACCCAAAAGGCTTTGTTCGTCACACAGCCAGAAACTGAAAGAGGGAGGGTCTGCTCAGGACTTTATAGATTTGTGTTTAAATGTCATATTTTCTTTCACAGTCATATTGAAAGGGTCTACCGGCAACCTTGTAAGTGAGTAACGACATAGGCATCCGGTGTATGTAATCAATAACCATTATAAGAAGCATTGCTTAATTGCAAAAACTTGAAATAGGCTGCAAACTTGACTTCATTAAACTGCCATCTATAACCATCTAGAAATCTTTCACTTCGTATCTACAGAAGTTGCCCTGTAGTTCAAACAAGGTTCAACCAGGCATATGCATAACCATCACAAAATGTCGTCAAATAGCGCCCGTTTCCGCCTTCTTTAAAGTGAACCAACTTAAAGGTATTACAAAGTTTTGGGAAATTTTGAAAAATGGGTGGATAGTGAATCTTTACAGTTTTCATATATGTGGATGCCCCTGTGGATGTATTAAAAGCACTAGAAATTTTACCCCTAAAACACTTCTGCTCTCGAGAAAAAATTGAATATAAAGATTTACCGGTGCTCCCGGTAAATTGTATTACATTTCAAATAGCTCCTACGGCCGTACAATAGTAGCTGCGACCATGAAAATCTCAGATTATGTAGTTGTGGTATATAATTTCAGAACGGGAATAGCTAATCGGTCTATTTTAGTCAAGACACATTGTTTTATAGCTTAATTAATATCTTGACCTTGAGAGGGAGCTATACAACATAATGTATTTATTATTTATGATTTCATAACTTTAGAGTCGATTTCGACCGCGACAACGATCAGTGAATATTGTAGGATCGCATGCTTCCAATATGTTCATTTGAACCAAATTCACGACCCCATACCAAAACTTTGTATTACCTTTAAGTTAGGCCTGTTGCGTGTAGATTACTGATTTTGAATTCCGGACTTGTTATAGAGGAAAACATAATACAAAAACACTAGACTGAGATGTAAAAGAAATGACACAAAATACAACATTTTGCGGATAGAAAGGGAGGAGAGAAAAAGAAAAGGAGGGTTTGGGAGGGAGAGAGAAAAAACAAAAAATAGAAAGATCAATAGATAGATGAATAGAGAGGTAAGTAGGAAGTAAAGGTAGCTTGCTCCAAAAATGACACAATAGTTAAAGGTCGGTTGGTTTGTTTGTTTTACCTGACTGCTAAGAAAGCATGTGCTCTATTGTGCAACCAAAGGACCGATAGCTTTAAGTCATCTCCAGGATTAATGCCTTACCAGAGACCAATATCATATCGAATCGGTTTCGAACCTGGGACCTCACAGTTACGAGATCACTGCTCTACCACTAAGCCACCGCGTCTCACTGATTGCATTAAAATTAACGATAACTCCGTTGGTGCTCTACTCATGGGAAATATACATACAATACATTTGTAGGATAGTACAATAAATAACAAAGTGCAATTTTCAGTCAATTGTCTGTTGACGTAATAATAATATCAATATCTTAAATATAAGATAAAAGGGGGCTAATATATAATTTGAATCCTTCACTGAATAGGGACCATAGCTTTTCACGGTCACCTGTTTTCGCTCAAGTGATTTCGAGGCAGCAGACAGCAAGAAATGGCATATGTTTAATAATAGAGACATCGCGTCGGGTCGTTATCCTACTTTTAACAAAAATGCCCCCTTATACACGAAATTTCGGGTTGATTTTTGTGAAATGAACCCCTCTCGTGTACAAATGGTCTATTTCAATTTACCCGACACTTTGCGAAAACCCTACAGCAAATCTACAAAAGGTCGCGTCCTTAAACATGAACCCTTGTTTTCGTGTCACGCAACCACCCGACTGGACACGATGACCCGGCGATTCGAGGTAAGCCACAAGGAATTGTGTGAAAAATCACTCGGCGCGAGAAGTCCACAGGAGTGGATGAAAGATTGCCTACTAGATTGTAAGGTTGCTAGAAGCTTAAATTACATGTTTTCTGTACCAATAATGGGCTTGTTTACCGATCACCTTTTTAAAATGAGAAAAATAATCGAATATTACACCAGTTTCTCACTTTCGATTCTCAGACAACACCTGTTATAGAGTTAACACCTGGACGGTATCGAATTCCCTATGAGAGCTGACTACTATGTGTCTTTAACTCCTGTTTTCGTTTCACGAAAGTTCGTGTTACGCAACCCCCGACCGGACACGATGACCCGACGATTCGAGGTAAGCCCCAAGAAATTGTGTGAAAAATCGCTCGGCGCGAGAAGTCCACAGGAGTGGTTGAAAGATTGCCTGCTAGATTGTAAGGTTGCTAGAAGCTTAAATTACATGTTTTCCGTATCGAAATGGGCCTGTTTACCAATCACTTCTTTTAAAATGAGAAAAATAATCGAAAATTACACCCGTTTCTCACTTTCTTTTCTCAGAAGTTCACTGATAAAATCTAACTGGAGCATTTTATTCAAACACCTACATGGATAGATCTCGGGTGCGTTGCCCATATAAGTGATTTCGCTAGCTAGAAAGATCGATGTCTGTACTTGTGGCATATTAGGCGTCGCTTTGTGAATCTTGGAACAAAGCTCTGGAGAAAGGAAACAAACATCGAAGTGGAAAACTGATCCCGTTTTGTCTAGGCATGATGATAATACGAAGACGACGACAGATGTGTTCACACAAGGAATTATTTGTTTCCTGACAATTTGTTTCTGCTTACCAGTCTTACAACGGCACAAATAGGTTTTATCGAAATATATATTTAAGAAGAAGTGTTATACTTAAGCAGTTTTTCCGCACGAGTCGATACGCTGTAATTGTAAGTGTAATATGTTATCATTATATATGTTAGCATACATACATCATGCATATCTACAAATATTATGTGCTTAAAGATGAAGTTGAGTTCTGGTCATGCGATTGCATTGTGAAAGAAACGGTGTGGAATCGACCAGAAAAGGTTGATCATCTAGCATATAAGAATTTTTGTGTATTGCAAGGTTCTGGAATAATCCAAATGATACGAAATTTGGCCAAGTCTTGGTAAAGTTACAAACACTGTACAAAGAAAGATGGATATGGGACTACATAAACACATGGGGTAAAAATCCTACCCGGATTTTTACGATGTTACATGACATATTTAGAATATGGAGGCATTTGAAGAGCCATGCTTTTAAGGGAACATGTCTTATCTGATGTTCTTCCACACTTGCATAATAAGAATGATAACGCTCACCATTTTTTTTTCACCTCTTCCCAGAACTCAACCTTCTCTTTAATAAATTGCAACTTCCAAGGTGTCGTGGACGAGTGGATACGTCGCCGGACTGTCGATTTTAAGGTCCGTGGTTCGAATCCCACCGCGGCCATAACGCCTTTGGCAAGACATTGATCTACATTTGCCACACTCCACCCAGGTGAAGTAAATGGGGACCGGTAGGAAGTAATTCCTTGAATGCTGTGAGCACCGACATCGGTAGCCTAGCAAAGCCGGGATAGTAATATTGGAGCGCTTTGAGCACCCTGGAGGGTGGATATGTGCGCTTTATAAATATCCAATATCATTATGATTATTATTATAAAAATCGGTCAAACGAAAATGAAAATGAAAATGAAAGTATCAGATAGCATACAGCATCGAGTCTATTCCTGTGCTGGTGGGTCAAATGATATAAGGAATTTACGGGGGGGAAAATATATATATATTTGTTTTTCTTCTTAATTATTGTCCTTCATTCTTGGTCGGGTGTGAAAAGGGGGATCTATAGGTATTTGGAGCGCGTTTGAATTTAGCCGACGCAATTTGAAAGCCCCTCGTGGTTCCTTTTTTTAATAACATTGCGTTGACAAACATGCATCGAACTGCGAAAAGTCGCTTCGTTGTGGTAACTGCTGACTTTGGTTTGCCCGGCGACGGTTTTTATCTTTAGTTCGCGAAATTACTTGTTGTGATGCTTCAAAAAATGATATGAAACTCTTTTGGTACTCATACCCTTATGTATGAGTGTGTGTGTGTGTGTGTGTGTGCGTGTGCGGCGTGTGCGTGTGGGTGTTTGTTTGTGTGTGTGTGTGTATGTGTGTACGTTTGTGGTGTGTGTATTTAACGCAGTATGTCTCTGCTCGTTCGATACTATCACAATCTCGCCTGACTAATGGAGAGCTTTATAAGTATAAGGCAATCTATCTCTTGTAATAATTTGGATGAACGCAGAAAAATAAGAAAAACAGAAAAGAGAACGTCTGAAATGGATCGGACCACTAATAAGGAAGTTATTAATGTTTGAAATATGAGATCACTAAGTCTATGCAAATCTGGATTCTCAGATAAGTGCCTTCTTCCTTAGGGCAGTACTCATGATATATAATGGATTGCATATTATTATAGGTCCTCTAAAGAAAATTGACATTCTTGAGTCATACATCTTTTTGTCATTTTATGTGGTGGAACGAATGGGAATAATATCCGCCTCTACATCATAGAAACATTATGGATTCAGTCAATCTGAATAGCCCAATCCTATCGTGATTACAACTTTAAAACTTTCCAAATTTTTGTCTGATTTCATTCAAACTTTTTACCAGTCTACTTCTCTAATTCTTCAGCTTTCCTCTGGAGTATTTGCTTTTAAGGTTGGATTTAACTTTGAAAATATCGTTTAGGTTTAGTCAAGTAGGCCTAATTACATTGTGAAAGAAACCGTTTATAATTTATTTGGAAAGTTTGACAATGTAGTACAGAGGAAATGCTGTAAAAAATAAAGTATAATGTTTTGGAATAATCACAATTATTGTAAGAACTTGAATCAAACTTACTGGAAGTCACACGCCTATACATTGCATATAGACACGGAAATGGGTATATGGGCAGACACATATAGACCCACACCCACGCTTTGGTCCAAACTGTTTAGATATTTCTCACCATATTTCAGATATGAGGAAATTCGAAGAGCAATGTTTTCGGGGTCATCTCTTGTATAATATTTTCTCGCGCTCATATTGAAAAAGGGGAAACCCCAACCTCAAGCATATCTCCGGAAAAAAATTTATTGAGGAGAAGCTTCTTTTCTTTGCGCGCTTTTTTCCTTCCCTAATCCTATTTATCAGCCCGGAGCAGATTTGTCAAATCGATTTTTATCTAAGGCATCTTATTACCAAACAATGATTAATAAATAATGCCTTCAATTCAACCCCTCAGTGACGCATGTCTCCTCCCACAAAGTTACAAAGAAATGCATAAGAACGGATGATACGTTTTTTTTTTGGCATGCATCTTTTTACATGCGGATCAACAGCCTTCCTTTTTTTATGGACTTACAGTTGTTCAACGAATATGTTTATCTTTTTTTTATATCTTCTTTCCTCTTACAAAACAGTTTCAGATATTGATTTTTTTTTCTTCTTGTTGCGGTAATTATCTCCTTCAGGTTATATACGAAGTCGTAAAGATCAACCTGACCTTTATTGTAGGCATCTTATTATAATAGAAAAATTGATAAACTATGAACTCAGTTCACCCCTACTGTGACGTGTTTTCCTCTCCAACAAGTTACAAAGAAATGCATAAGCACGGATGGTATTTTTTCATGCATCTATCCTCATGCGGATCAACAGAGTTGACTTCCTTTTTGTATGGAATTACAGTTGTTCAACGAATATGTTCATCTTGCTTTTATATGTTTTTTTCTAATAAAAAAACAGTAGCATACATTTATTTGTAATAATATTTTGGCGGTAGTTATGCTCTTCAGGTCATATAAGAAATCATAAATATCAACCCGACTTTTATCGAAGGCATCTTATAACAATAGAAACATTTCTGAACTCAGTTAACCCCTTTAGTGACGTATTTTCTTCTCCAACAAGATACAAAGAAATGCATAAGAACAGATGATATTTGGGGATGGGGGGGGGGGGGGGGGGGGCTTGCATCTATCTATATGCAGATCAACAACTTTCCTTTTTTTTTAAATAACTTACAGTTGTTCAACGAATAAGTTTATCTTTCTTTTATATATTCTTTACTCATACAACAGTAAGATAAATTGAAATTTGTTATTTCTTGGCGGTCAATTATCTTTTTCAGGCGATATAAGAAACCATTAATATCAACCCGACTTTTATCGAAGGCATCTTATTATAATAGAGATAATATATAAACTGTGAACTCAGTTCACCCCTAAAGTGACGTTTATTCTTCTCCAACAAGTAACAAAGAAATGTATAAGAACAGACGATATCTTTTGTTGGCATAGATCTATCCACATGTGGATCAACAGCCTTCTCTTTTTCATGGACTTCCAGTTGTTCAACAAATCACTTGCCTCTTGTTAGAACGCAATTTGCCCTTACTACTGTGGGGTCCACTGGACCTAGGTTTTGGAATTCCCTTGAACCAAGAATAACGCTATCAGTCAGTATTTATGTATTTAAGCGCAAACTGAAGTTACTCTATTTGAGTCGATATCGTCTAGATTTATAGTTGTGATCAATATTTAAGAAAATTAATTACTATATAGGTCAGCATAATTCTACTCCCATCTCTCACATCTATTCATCTCTCTGTCTTTTTTTGTTTTTGTCTGTGTTTCAGTCCTGTTGCTCGTTGTATTTTCCTGTTTCTCTCTTATAGTCATTATTTAGTAGTCAGTAGATTTTATTATACTTATTTATGTTTATATTTTATCAGTTGTTTAGTTAGTTTAGTTTTGTCAGCACTTAAATGTATGTTTTATTCTTATCTTACGAGTTTTGTTCTTTTAGGACGTATTCATAAGCCACTCATGAGGGACCTTAAATCCACAAGCCTTGCTTTCAACCAAGGTCACCTCATCTTTCTTTTGTAACGCCATATTCTGTAAACTTGTTATATTCATGTCATATTTGTACAGTGTGTTATGAAAGAAAGATAAATAAAACTTGAAAACTTGAAACTTGAAATATGTTTATATTTCTTTTATATCTTCTTCCATCATACACAACACTAATATAAATAGATTTTTTTAAACAGTAATTATACTCTGCAGGTCATTGTAAGAAATTTTTAGATATTTACCCGTTGTCTGTGGGAAACCATAGGGCCCTGTTTAAACCGTGTGGTAATTAGAAAATTCGGTATTAAATGGTTATCACGATGTGACGTTTGTTTATTTGCTGCTGTATTTCTGCATTGCTGCATACTGAATTAAAATTACATAAACATGTGAAGTGATAGAACCGGAATGATAAAGTATGTACATTTCTAAGTTATTCCTTCTTGCGATATAACTGTAAATTAGGTTAAGATCCGGAAATATAACGTCTTTTGGCAAGACATTTATCCACATTTGCCACTCTCCACACATGTGTAAGTGGGTACCTGGCAATTACTGGGATAATAATAATTGCAGAGCCCTCCTGAAGAAGAGTATTGCAGCTAATCAGGCTTCCCTTGGTAAGAGAAACTACACTGTTAGAAAAAAATTAAACAAGTTGTTTAAAAATTTAAACAACCACAAGTAAACCGGTGAGTCGCTCAACTGTTGTTTAAAAATTAAACAACTTAAGGTTGTTTACGTTTTGAACACTTAGTTGTTTAAAAATTAGAAAAACTTTTAAACAACAGTTGTTTAGTAATAAAATTGCACAACTCGGTTGTTTAAAGCAAGTTGTGTAAATGTTAAACAATAATGTTTAAATTACTAAGCAACTGTTGTTTATTCAATATTACTGCACAACTGGGTTGTTTAAAAGGAGTTGCTTAAATTTTAAACAGAACTGTTTAATGGTTATCTGGTTGTTTGAATTTGTGAAATGACCTACTGGAACCACGTACTCCTGCAATAATCACAACGATTACACTGTAACATGTAGAGCTTGTTGCCAATTTACTTCAACATTTGTTCATCATATTCATTTAACAGTGACAGACAACATTATTATTTGTCTCTATAACTTCACCTAAACCCTATCGGCGAAGCCGAGAAGAACCAAGTCGTCGCCTTGCCCTTGTTCCGTCATTTTCGTCTGCACTGCATTGCACTAGCACTTGCACTGCACACTAGCACTGCATGCTTGCGCATGCATGTACTATGTACGTACTTTGTGCATATCGCATGTGTGCGGGCAAATTGCAATCGCGTATCGAGAAAATATCAACGACGCGAAATCATGATTGGTTAAATCTATCACGTGATTTTTCCCCCGGGACTTTTTAAACAACTCTGTTTAATTAAATCTTTTTGTTTTTTAATAAATATATGTTTAAGCCAATTGAGCACTGATTTTTCGATTTTGAACAACGTTGTTTACGTTTTTAAACAACATTCTTTTAAACAGTGATATTTTAAACACCGTTCTAACTGTGTATCATTATAATTATTATTATTATTAGTAGTAGTAGTAGTGGTAGTAGTGGTAGTAGTATTACAGGCGTAGTGCTGCGTTTGCCGCTGGCGCACTCTTTGACGCACCTTGTGAGAGAAATATATGGAAACCGAGACCGGATTATTAGCAAATGTATTAAGTTTACTGTATATACTCTATTTCAGTATTTGCGAAGGTAATAGCACAATTGCAGTGACGCACCGCAAACTTCATTCAAAATGGCGCGCCAACAGCGCGCCAATAATCAGACCAACTGAGACGTTTACAAACTTGTTTTTCTTCGTAGTATATAATTATGTATCATGATATAGCTAATTCAGTATTGTCTTTCGGCAAATGTGATATGTGTCTTCTTTTCAGGTGAGTACTTTAGATCAGTTGCGTCAAGGTAGAATAACATGACCTCATTGCAATCGGCTGATAAGAGCCTCGGAAGGAGAAAAGGAGCCGGATCCTTAAGGGTAGGATCACATGATCAGACATTTTGCTCAAACGGCACGTGCATATGCAACACTATCACATTAAACACCCTTGGTGTCAAGATGTTCAACGTAGCTCACGCTTTGGTGTAAATAATACGAACCTTCCTTGTAACGTAATAGGTTTTGTGAAAACATATTGATACACGTATGTGCCGTAATAACAACTATGTCATTCATACGCTTACCGAGTTTTTTAATTTCATATGCAGTTACAAAATTGTTTTGTCCCGATTTATATTTCTTGGGAGTGTAACATATTATAGCTTAATTTACATCTAAAAATATTCAAAAAAGGCCAAAATTCAATCTGTATGCATCTGTCATCATCGAGTTACGAGAAACTCACAAAAATCATCAAATTTACAAGAGGTATGAATAATTTATTAGTTACGTGGGTTGTAGGGTAGTGAAATAATTTGTGGGGTTTGGTTTTAGGATGATGCATTTCCTTCCATTTTAGTGTTCACAGAGATGGGTAAGGTTTTGTAAAAGTGAGAAAATGAATTGGAGAGGATTTTCATCGTTGAAAGAGAGAGAGGGAGAAAACAGAAATAACAGTGATGTAATCCATTCCAAATTTGAAACGATTTGGTTTCTCATCTTTCAAACGACTTTCGTTCTTAAAATGAGTTATGAGAGTACGAGTACTATCGATCGTGTAACAATGCCTAGAGCAAAGCAACTAAAATCGACCCACATTTAGCATTTCCGCTGTGCAATTTTTGAACGGAGGATTTGTCCAAGAGATCGGCAGATAGAGACAGGAAGAGAGAGAAACAGAGAGATACGCAGACAAACAGATATATAGCGGTATGTGGATAAATAGGTGGAGATAGAGAGGGAGAGAGAGAGAGAGAGAGAGAGTGAGAGAGAGAGCAAGAGAGAGAGAGAGAGAGAGAAAGAGACAGAGAAGAAAAGAGAGAAAGCCACAGACATAGGCCTATATATATATATAGCTATACAAGGGAGAGAGACAGAAAAAGGCAGAGAGAGAGAGAGAGAGAGAGAGGGGGAGAGGGGAGGTAGAGGAAGAGAGAAGGGAGAGAGATAGATCGATAGAAAGACAGAGAGAGGAGAAAGAGAGAGAGAGAGAGAGAGAGGAGAGGGAGGGGGGGGGGGGGACCCGGAGCATGTTCAGGTACCTGCGTGAATGAAAGATAAATTCCTCAACAGGTAGAAGAAAATAAAGGCAAGGAAAAGGAAGAAGATAAAAGACCCAACCCCCCCCCCCGAAAAAAACTCTACAAACAAAAATTGATCGCAAAATCTTTCGAGAAATCATTCATGAGCATTTTTAATACTCAATCGTACGTCCGATAGAAATCACGTTCAAATTACGTAATATGACGTCGTTTTTTCCCAACACATTTCAACAGATGATTGCCTCATGTTATTTTGATGTTGTTTTAATTTGACGCGATCGTTTTCAGATTGGAAAGGAGAACAGTAAAAGGACTATTACACGCCGAAAAGATGGACAAACATTAAACTGGAACCAGATATTACTACTAAACAAAATACAAAATACATATTAAAAACATTCCTGGGGCGCGGGATTACCAAACGGAAATTTTGTTTGGTTTAAACAGTTAAAGCCTTAATATTGTGTGGGTACGTTTTTCACTTAATATGCAGGCACGCGATTCCTACACTTTGACGACATTAGGAAAATCCGGACCATTTATTCCGTTACGTGCCATTAAAACGTGACATGACGTGATCAGTCATTCTGTGTCTCCCTTCCCGGGCCGACTACTCTAGACATGTTGTACATTGAACATTTGGAAAAGGTCGCATGATAATTAAACTGGTTCACGGAATGTGCATGTAGAAATTAGGTCAATTACAATGTCAGCCTATCGCATGTTTGCCCTAATCAGTTAATTCAACGGAGAAGCAAATTCATCCGAGAGCCCTTCAGAATAACAATCGAATAGGTGGGTCGTAGAATAATGAACGTAATTCAACCATGTGCCGCTGGTAATCAAAGAAAATCACAATATGAGACCACTATGTTTCTTTGAACTTCTGGAAGAGTGCTGCCAGATTAGAAATGAACCATTAAGAACTGGGGCGCGAGATTACCGATACATTCTTACATTGTTCAATGATCCAGAAAAGCTGGGAATTGATTGAATTTAAATTGGAGACAGACATCGAAGGAATCAGCTTTATTATTTGGAAGGCGATGCCCAAGATTTGTAAATGGCGAGCAACTCGGGGGAGTGTCGTTGGTGTTGTAATGAACACAGAAGTTTATTACGGTGCCTCTCAAATTTCCAATAAGGTTCCCAATACAAAGAGGTGGATCACTCTGAAAAATTCGAACGCTGATCTAACACTCCTTTGTGTGACTGTGTATATAATTAGAAGAAAAACGAAACGAATCTATGGAAAAGCGAGAAGATCCCATAGTCACGATTAATGTCTGTGGACGTGTTAGTGATTAAATAACTGTTTTGTTAACTAAATTGCTAAAATAGCACTATTACTATGGGACTTCCCGTCTATTTTTACAACTGTATTTCCATTCAAATGAGCCTTTGTGTATTTCGACTTGGTACTATGGGACTCCCAGGTCATGCAAATGTCGTTTGTCATTTGAGTTAGTCAATTAATGTTCGATCAATTTCAACATTTGTCTATTCATTTTCGTCAGATTTTATTCGAATTCACTTTCAAGAGAGTTGCATTTAAATTCGTCGCATCAACACGACCTTACAACGAACGAGTGACGAACTTGAATGATTATTTGACAATTATTTGTTTTAATATTCCTATATTTGTTTTACGTTTGTGAATGCAGAAATGAAATTCCAATAAACAATCAGACGAACAAAATATAGTCCCTGCTTATTTCGATGCATATTTATTTGTATAGTTTAAATGAGGGATAAGAAATATCCAAAACATTTTTAATTGAAAAAATAAAGGTGGAAAGAATTTAGAAGAGTAAGAGATTTTGTTCTTGATTTTGTATTTCCTACCGTGCCCTTTGGGCAGTTGACCTCCCAAAAAACTGTTTTTAGCAATTTTGTTAATTTCTCAAAGGTATAAATCATATATCCTGATTCCATCCGCTTGACTTTAGTCACTTGTGTATAATTATTAATCTCATGTATATTTTCGTTCGCTCAATCTATACTACCGGAAAAAAACGAACGACAAACATACAAATATCAATTTTCAGAAGTCTCATGATTTAATAAGGAGTCTCTTAATAGGAAAGTGCTACATTAAGTGGTATTTCAACATCCACATTTTGCTTGCTTTCGTGTCAGATAGGGGTTCAATTAAGGCAGTTTTCGGAAAACTAGGAGCTAATCTTGAAATCGTGTCCGTTACACCATCGTGTTACACGCTCTTTACAACTTGACTGGTGAGCCCCCACGAAACTTATGACTTCGTGATGACCAAGTTACAGAGGATATCATATATATCTTCTTAGTGATAGATGTCTTTAGCTGACACCAAGAACTTGATCTGTCACAATGCGACAGAAGATGACAAATGTATTGTAGCACATGTTGAGTCATATGGTCTACTTTCCCCCAAACAACACGGATTCACACCTAAACGATCATGTGTTACACAAGTACTCAACATCACACATGACTGGTTTTCGTCCCTTGATGTAACACCCACCCCTCTAATTGATGCTATTTTCTTGGATTTTAGCAAAGCCTTTGATCGCATGCCCCATGATCTTCTCCTCAATAAATTAGCTAAGGAATATAACATTCAAAGTAATGTGTGGGAATGGGTTAGTTCTTTTGTTTGTGGGAGGGAACAAACTGTCCAGTTCCGAGGATCACGGTCTGATTGGTCAATAGTGACCTCGGGAATACCTCAGGGAAGTGTATTAGGACCACGGCTATTCAATTTGTTCGTTAATGATATCACCCATGTAGTCCAATCGAAATGTGTGCTTTTTGCTGACGACACGCTTCTGTACCGCATAATTAGAAATGAGACTGATATGCAAATGCTCCAAGCAGACATTACTCATGTCATAAACTGGTGCAGCATTAACAAAATGCAACTTAATGCTACGAAAACCAAAGTTCTCAGAATTGCCCCTCGTAAGAGAAATGTTGAAAAGACAAAGTACACCATTGATGATAACACAATTGAACAAGTGAATTCAATCAAGTACCTTGGAATTACCCTCAATTCCAGCCTGACATGGGATGACCAAGTTAATAATGTAATTAAGAAGGCAAACAGAATGCTTGGTCTCATTTCTAGGTTGGGTAGGGGCGTGTCCCAGCAGGCATTGTTATGTTTGTACAAATCACTCGTGTTGCCTATCTTGGAATATGGAGTTCCATCCTGGTATGTTTACACAAGAAAACATGTGGAAGCCTTGGAACGAGTTCAGAGGAGGGCAACACGACTGATTTTGAAACAAAGGCGTCAAGAAATGCCTTATCCACAACGTCTCCAAAACCTTGCATGGTTTACCCTGGAATCAAGAAGGAAATATCTCTTGATTTCCTTCGTAATTAAAACTCTCTACGGTATCGTGTGGTGTGAAGCAGTGAATGAGAATGTAGCCATAAGACCACGCCAGAGTGAACATACCATTTTATTCCAACACCTCAGGGCAAGAACCGAACGTCTTCACCAAACTGCAGTTCACAGATTTCCCATTATTTGGGAGAGTCTTCCCTCACATGTCAAAGACGAAATTGTTTCTGGAAATATTTCAAAGCTTCTCACTCTTCTTCGTCAGGAAATTTTCTCCGTTCTTTAAATTTCATTACAATCTTTTCTATACCACCTAACAGCTGACATGATTTTGTTTAGTATACCCACCTGGCATTACTTTCACTTTCATTAGGTCATTCGGTTCTTGCCCTTGTCCTTACTCTATGTTATTAATGCAACTCATAATTTTATTTGTATAATTGCAAGGATATTCTTGATCTTGACATTCTTGATGTCATCTGGCATTACTTTCTTTACTTTCTTTTTCATTTGGTCATTCGATTCTGGTCTATGTCATACTCTGAACATGTAATTAATTTAACTCATATTTTTTATTTGTATAAATATAAGAATATTCTTGATCTCAATTATTATAGTCTCACTATGTATTTGTCTCCACAACTATTTAAGAATCATTGTCTAATAGTTGTTTTTTAATTAATTAATAATGAAATCCGACTCTTTTTACAAATTAATTGAATTACTTAGTACAGTCGATGGCAGACAAATTAGATAATAATTATTGGTAAGTTTTGTCAATCTGTTTATAATTCAATCACATATTTGAATTATTATACATGTTTAAATGATTAGTTTGAATGTTATATTGCTTGAGACATTCATGTTACATTTATTACACCAAGTGTGTTGCCAGTTACCAGTTATACACTGTTCATTTATATAATATGTTTTCTTTGGATTTTCTTATCCTGACCTGGATGGAGTTGAAGGGGTGTGGGAAGGAAGACCTGTGGGTCATGGTAATTTAGTTAACCTTTTCCAAACCCAGGCAGCCCCATCATCTCTGATTCAGGTCCTTTCTTTATCATGTATATATATATGTTCCTGTAATTGCTGTAATTTGCATATTACTCTGTATTGTTCTTGTATTTTGAAATGCCGAATAAATAATAATAATAATAATAATAATAATTGATCTAACAATAATCTTGTCTGCACGTGGTGTGCACTTTTGAAAGATTGAGCCCCTTTCATATTTAGAGATAGAAGATGGTTGAGTCCGGACCGGACTAGGATTCGTTATTGTGGATGCGAAGAACAAGATCGTAAAAACTTTCAAGAATTCAACTCAAGGCCATTTTTCAATACATTATTGTACACGTACTTCATTTAATAATCTTGTTCAGATTACAAGACATGCGACCGTCATGCTCGCACATGTCAAAGGCTGTTGAAATTGGTTTAGTCTTTGTGATTGTGCGACAGGACTGGAGAGAATCAAAAGGCAGAGCAATACTTTGTGCGTTTCGAAGCGATGGAATAAATTTGTAGAACAGACGATATCCGCTCTACCTACTGAATATATATATATAAATGGTACCATGATTTGAGAAACGAGTTGAGTTTTTATATATTTTCCTATATCTGCGGACCGAGTCCGGACTCAACCCTCATCGGATGCGAATATGAAAGCGGCATCAGCACTCTAGACAATCATTTATCACTTACCTTATAGAAACAAAAACTAAGTAAGCTGTATACCCGCATCAGCGTTGACACCACCCTAGTAGTTTTTTATGTTGCGAAAATATATTTTTTCCCTATTTTTTCTCTATTTTTTCCCTATTTTCTGGAAATGCAGACTATTTTTTCCCTATTTCCTTCAAGAAAATAGGAAAAAATAGGGCTATTTTTTTCCTATTTTCAAGTACAAACTATTTTTTCCCTATTTTTTTCACCTATATTTTTTTTCAGACTATTTTTTTCCTATTTCCTATAAGAAAACAGGAAAAAAATAGTCCTATTTTTTTCCTATTTTCAAGCACAAACTATTTTTTCCCCATTTTTTTCACCTTCAACTTTTGTGGACTATTTTATTCCTATTTTTTTTTAAGAAAATAGGAAAAAAATAGTTCTATTTTTTCCTATTTTCGAGTACCAAACTATTTTTTCCCTATTTTTTCACCTTCATCTTTTTCAGACTATTTTTTTTCTATTTTCTCCAAAAAAATATGAAAAAAATAGGACTATTTTTACCCTATTTTTTTCATCTTAATCTTTTTCAGACTATTTTTTCCTTATTTTTTCACCTTAATCTTTTTCAGACTATTTTTTCCCTATTTTTTCACCTTAATCTTTTTCAGACTTCTTTTTACCTATTTGCGAGTACTATTTTCTTCCTATTTTTTGCACTTACATTTTTTATGACATGATACAAATTTGTAAACTATTTTTTGTCTATTTTCTAAACTTGCATATTTTTATTGTTTATGACTGGCATCCTATTAAAAAAGCCCGCTTCTCCTGCCATTATCTCTGTTGTTCATTTTGCGACTTATTGGTGGTTTTTAGCTGTGGGGTCACATATTGAATAGTGAGCTCAAAGATAACCATAAATAAACAATGTGTAAAAAGAAAATGTACGAAATTTCAATTTTGTTCCTTTATTAATATTCTTGATTTTATTTATAAAACTATAGTAGTGACTAGTGCACTCAAAGATAACCATACATAAACCATGTGTAAAAAGAAAATGTACACATATAAATTTCAAAAAAAAAATCTCCTTTATTAAAAGGAAAAAAAGCATTCGATCGAGATATTCCCGTTCTATGTGTGAGTAAAGTTTCAACGTAGAGGACAGTACGCAAATACCCGTATGTAATTTGAAAATTACCCGTCATTTTTTTTCCCTGCTGTGCGCATCGGACTTTTGCTGATTTTCGTTCATCAAACGTCTCCAAATCACACCAAAATGTCTTCCAGCAATTATTCTAGCGATGAAATTTCATCAAGAGATAGTGACTCCTCATACTCCGATGCCTCCTTATCCCATTTTAGTGATTCTTCCCAAGAAAATGAGCCCGACAAATTTTCAAAATATTACTAGTCCCACTCGTAGAGAAACGAGTTTGTTGTCGAATGACGAGCGGAACTGGCCCCAGAAAACAGCTGAAAAGGTACGTTTATTTCTGAAACTTAATTACATTATGATATATATATTTTTATTGTGTCTGTTGTTGAATGTAATGCTACTTCATAGACATAGTAGGCTTATAGAATGTTATTTTACGTATCAATATTCCCATGTAGTGCTGAGTGAAGTGTAGTGAATCCCCAAGTGCAGTGTAGTGTCTGTAGTGTTAGTGAATGAGTGAATGTAAACAAACGTGATTACAATAAATCCACGTAGAAATTTCAGATTTTTTACCATTACTACGTCTGTCAATTATATTGCCTTGCATGATATAATGTTTTGATGTGGTTTTAGGCTAAATTGTATCTCAAATTATTTTTCTAGGAATCGGAAAACACAACCTGCTAAAGCACCACGCAAGAAGAAGAGCAAGTCTTCCAAGTCCGAGAGTGTGTCTGCGAGGTATGTCCTTAGTAGAAATCTAAATCTATTGTTGATAATTTGTTTGGGTATATTTATTTCATGTTTGTTAGTTGAGATCTGACATCAAAATATTAGAGTAGTTTACCTCATCATTATGCTAGAACAATAATTTGCAGGTGGCACAAGTTCTACCTAGATCTACATTATTTTTCTCTTTCCTTTTTATTTTTTTCTTCAAAAAATTGTTCCTTTACTATTTTCTTTTCTGTGTTTTATGTTTTATTTTATGTATGTTCACCCGATATATCTAAGAATAAAATAACTCTAATTAATTGCCTACCTGAGAGGTTTACCGGTACATTTCATGCACCTTGACGGCTCTTTGATGACTCCGTTGTTTCACCATCCGTTCGTCGTCAGCCTGGCATCTTTTTTGCTATCATACTTTTGTACACACATGTTCTGTGCCTTTGAATTTTTCATTATGAAATACATAAATACTTGTACTAAGTATTAATTGCATGTTCATAAATGTACCAATGCATGATTATTCTAACCCCTAACTCACATTTCATTTATATCTTTACAGATCCATTGAAACTAATCAAGCTACAATGTACATGTAACGTACAACCACCATTTGATTAACTAGATGCCTGTGAACAGCAAGACCAACATCTGTATCCTTTACATTAGTATTTGTTTCCATTTTATTATGTAATTCTTATGTCTAATCATTGAGATTCATAGGCAAGTACAACATGTATGTGTACACAATGAGTGCCTGCATATTGTGAAGATAAAGGACCATAAGACCATTACTTATGATACATGGTAATGATGGTATACTTTGTAAAACTATTTGAAAATAGTAGCATGTAAGTCTGTCATTTTCTTGTTTATATATATCTCAATGACATGACATGTCATTGATTTTGTAGTAAGTGTTTCTAGATTATGATGATTGTATTAAGATTTTGACAGTTCAATTGAGATTGAGAAAATTATGTAACATGTCAACTGTACTATAAAGCATGCATGCGATGTTGAAAAATCTGTTTTATGATTTATTTTATTTTGTTATCTTTATAAATAACGAGAACAAAATATTATTTGTCATGATTTTCTTGAGGTTTGAAAATGTTATTACATTATTAAGAGCACTTTGTAATATTAAATTGTAATAAAAGAGACAGAAAACAACACTCTCATGTCCAGAATACTGCTTTATTTGGTTACTAGTGAGGGAGAGAGCTTGTGATCGCCTGGCATATCCGCATCGGCTCAGTAATAGTCCTGAAACTCACCTGAATACTTTATTTGAACAAAAATAGAAAGCTACATTCTAGGTGGATGATATTTTTTTTAAGGCAGAGGCATATAGGAGACGCAGTTGCATTCGTCTTTTTTTTTTTAGAGTATAATCACAGCAAACCATGAACAACTCTATTACTACAACATGTACACTACAGTACTTAACCAAAGATTGTAAATATCAGTTAAGTTCTTTTATTTATTTGCTTATATGAACACACATACTATACTAAACTCATGTCATTGTGTTTACCTCTCGAAAATAAAGTACATGTATTTTATTTGACACATTCCCTTTTATTCTTTTTGTTTTTTACAGTCCACTGCCATTATAACGAGGTGCTCGGGACCAAGCCAATTTCCTTGTTAAAATGAAATCATGTTATACTCAAGTTACTGAACACATTGGTTTGTTTAAAATTGGGACTGATGAGAATTGCCTGATAATAAAATCTTGGTGTATCCATGTTTGTTATAATAGGAGTGGACTGTACAACATTTTCCATATACCCATTGACTATTTTAAATGTTCTACTGAATGGGTTGGACTGAAAGGATGAAGTGAATTTGGCAAACTGAGTAGGTGCATCGATGCAGAGAAAAGAGCTGTAGGAGTAGGGTGACTATTCTACAGTGGAAACTTTTGACAATGAGGTCATGTGCAACCAAGAAATCTTAACCCCCAAAAGCTGGTAAATTACCTTGTTATTTCAGGTATAACTGATCTCTTTATATCAAGTTTGCACTGTATGATTTAGTTCAATATACAGAGTCGTTGACTGGATGTGTGAGATGGTAGTGCTTGAGAAATCCATGAAAGTAAAGGATGAGTGATCCCCCCCCCCCTATTTCCTTACTATTTTTTCCTATTTTCTTACTATTTTCCCTTATTTTCTTACTATTTTTTTCCTATTTTCTTACTATTTTTTTCCTATTTCCTTACTATTTTTTTCCTATTTTCTTACTATTTTTCCCTATTTTCTTACTATTTTTTTCCTATTTTCTTACTATTTTTTCCTATTTTCTCACTATTTTTTTCCTATTTCCTTACTATTTTTTTCCTATTTTCTTACTATTTTTCCCTATTTTCTTACTATTTTTTCCTATTTTCTTACTATTTTTTTTCCTATTTTCTCACTATTTTTTTCCTATTTCCTCACTATTTTTCACTGTTCACTAAGCACCTAGTTATCACTATTTTTTTACTATTTTCTTCACTTTTTTCTACACTATTTTTTCCCTATTTATTTCCTATTTTCAGGTCTGAAAAATAGGAAAAAAATAGGAAAAAAATAGAAAAAATTGTTTCAAACCTATTTTTTTCCTATTTCCAAAACTATTTTTTCCCTATTTTTTCCTTTAAAAAAAATAGGAAAAAAATAGAAAAAAAATATATTTTCGGGACTATTTTTTCCCTGTTTTTCCCCTATTTTTTTCCTATTTTTTTACGACTGGGGCACATCTGTTCTATGCATTTAAGACTTGGAGCGTAAGCATCACGAACAGAATACATTGTGCAGCTGGTATTGATTCTGCATAAGAAAATGAAGAAAAACGGCGAGGTAATATTGAAATCAAGAAGTCAAAATAGATATCAACAACAGGCTATTGCATTGTTTACCCAACGTTTCCAAATCACAGCATAAAAGCTTTACAAACACAGAGCGTATAGTATATTTGACTTCATTTAATATATAATACTACATGACTAGATACTCCAGTCAGCTTAATCAGTTCTCCAAAGCTGCTCTCCTGTGGGGTCAAATATGCGTAGAATTAAACAAACAAAGGTAAACCTTAAAAGATAACACCATGACATACACAGTAAATTCGATGTTATTTCAACTGTCAAAGTAATAATTCCAAATCGAACACGTTAAGAGTGTTAACCCACGGCAGATCAGGAAGAAGGGAACCATCGCATGAGATATTGGTCGAGAAAAAGCTTTGGGGGAGATGATATACATCGATATTTATACACCGTATTCTAAGCACAGTAGCAGAAACGACCCACTTTTTAAGTTAAAGAGGCAAAAATAAATATGAACAAACTATTCAAATACAGGCTTAGGAATATTTTTTACTTTTAGGACAGTTTTGAAATGTCAACGGGCTTAGGATTGATGCTCTTCGAGATTATGGGCTTGTGTGTCGTTCCGATTGGGTTTAGCATTTTCTCCCTAAAATTCACTTAAAGAAGATATTACTAAGATGCCGGTTTCAAGATAAACATATTTATTAAACGAAAAGATCCTTTAAAATAAATCCCTTTTAAATTTAGCGTAAAATATATTTATACAAAAACTTTTTTATTTATCATGAAGGAAATGAAGTAATCCTTTTTCAATCATGAATAAACTAATCTTCAAAAATCATTTTAAGGCAAGAGGCCTTTAAAAATCATAATCGAAACGAAGCATCTTTTAAAATTGATTAGCTTTTTGCACAAACAAAATGTTCTCGGTATGGAAAGAGCCAAATTGATTGCAAAGATGGGAACTTTGGACAGAAAGGTAGGAAAATAAAGCTGCTAAAAGATATAAGTATTAAGCTAGTGAAGGGAACTACCGTGTACTCAAAAAGATCAATGCAAAGAAGAGTTAGTTGTTGTTGTCTTGTAAATCAACTGTATACGATCGTATAATCTGAGTTATAATACGCTGCATAATACTATGAATCCTTATTTCAAAATATTTATATTTTCCTCTGATGATAAAGAACTGAAAACAAATATTATTAAAAAAAACATAACGACGTGTCTAATCAATGTCTAATTGTGTTACCATGGAAATCTATACCATCTTAAAGAACAACTCAGCTCGCGTGTATGAAAATATAATTTTTTTCAAAAATGTGACGTCGAAATAAATTATTTCTTTATTAATAATAATAATAATAATAAAAACATTCTATACCGCAAATTGCATAATGCCTTTAAGCGGTTTAGAGGGAAAATAGTTGATAAGTAAAGGAAACGATTTGCATTACAAATTATACCTCAGTAACACTGCCTAACCGACTTTAGACCGACTCCCAACCAACCAATTCTTGGCCAATAGAGTTAATGCAATATTGTCGTTCGGTCTGTTGACGGTCTGATGTCGGTCTTGTCAGTGTGCCAAATGTATTACATTTATAAATCTACATAAAAGGCTTATAGGATATATCAAACGAAAATTATGGATTACCCTGTCATAAAATGGCATTAATTTAACCTAATCGTGATTGATTGAAAATAAAATGTTTCAAATATTTATTTTCTTCAAGTTCGCCTCTTCCATAGGAAACGAATAGAGGGTGACTGACCTGACGTTAAAATTATCAGCTTTAAAAAGCATGGAGTACTTCACGTGGTCCTGATAATTGTGGAAATGTAGCAGAATAAAGTCTGTGCGGAGGTGTAATTAGAAATGGCAAGTGTATTTAAGTGATACGTTTTTCAGGCTAATCTATACGACTTTTAAATGCTCATCAGAGGGAGAGAGGTAGAGATGAAAAGAGAGAGAGAGAAAAAGAGAGAGAGAGAGAGAGAGAGAGAGAGAGAGGAAAGAATAAAAGAAGAGTAAATTGAGAGAATGAGGGAGGTAGATAAAGATAAAAAGAGAGAGAATGTGTGTGTGTGTGAAAGAGGGATAGGTGGCAGAGAAAGAGAGAGAGAGAGATTAAGAAAGCGTTAGGTTAATTTTCAGTTAGGTTCTCTCCCGTGTAAGTCATATACATAGTAAATGACTGATTTTTTTTAAGGTAAAAATTATTTGTAGAAGAAAACAGAAATCAGTTATTTGTCAAAGAACTAAAAGGCGAACGTTCGTTTTAGTAATTTGAAAGTGTTGACAGCTGACGTGTTACGCTGGTTACTGGTGCTGAGTTTTAATGTGGATATCAGAAGAACCTGGTTCTATCAATAACTTGGTACAGAAAGACAGTGAGAGAAAGAGAGACAGAGAGAGAGAGAGAGATGGAGAGAGAGAGAGAGAGAGCAAGAGATAGAGTGCAAGGCTTCAACGTGGTACGAAGAATCAAAATACTATTTCAATCTTCAATATTTCAAGTGACGAAAAAACGAATTCTTCTCCATTGTATGTGTAAAAAGAGACACTTTGTAATTCTTGTTAATTTAAAGCTCAACTGCATCAGTTTGGCTAAAAGGGAATAGACCTCCCTGCATGGTCACTGGCATGTGGTTAAATCTCAACAAATCAGCTTAACATAAGAAAATGGAATCATGGGGGACCAATGGTCGCCGATGAGGCAATGTCTGCTATATAGAGGGCGCAAGTAGCTATAAGTAGTGCTGTGGGGCTTTAAACATTGGACTCAGAAGACAAAAGAAGAGCATTAACCTCAGGTTCAACCTTCACGTTTGAAACTAGGTCATAGTCGAGTGCGGTTTAATATACGGGGCATCTCGCGCAGCTTTTCTCTATTATAGTATGAAGAGACATTGTTTAATTCTTGTCAATTCAGACATTGGGCTCAGAAGACAAAAGAGAAGCATCAACCTTCACGTTTGAAACTAGGTCATAGTCGAGTGCGGTTACACGGGGCATCTCGCGCAGCTTTACTCCTCAGACGAAGCATGGACCTATGAAGTAACATACTTTCATCTGGTAGTACAGTCTCCGTGTGAACATGACGGCAATGGAGGCAGAACACGTTTGATTTGATTGAATATACATCCCCCTCTAGCCAATCAATTACGAGCTATGTATCCTAATGACCTTTTATATGACAGCCCGAGGCAAAAGGGTCTCTCCCGGCGATGGCCGGCGCAAGAGGTACTCAAGACGCCACACTGGAATGGGATAATAGTCCGTGCAAATGAGGTCTCATGGCCGCTGGGATGCTACAAGGGGCGAGAGGACAGTTCAAGTCGTCTATGCTCTGTACTATGAAGAACATTTTAAAGGTACATGTACACTGTGATGAAGTCGGGCACGAAATAGTACATGCTATGAATGCCATTTTAAAGATGTACCGTAGTCGAGTATTCAAATTCTACATTCTATGAATGGCATTTTAAATATACTGTAGTCGAGCATAAAAGAGTACATAGCGATGATGGTAATTTAAAAGATAAACTGTCGCTGGCCATGAAAAGGTACATGCTGCGAACCAATAAATAACGTTTTCAAAAAGTAAATCGAAACTGTTTTTGAAAAATTAACTGAAGGGCAATTATAATACCTTATTGTGTATTCCTTAGAAATCATGCCCGGTATTATCCGCAATAAGTCATTAAAATGTTTGTTTATATAAGGTGACGGAAGAGCCTATAGAAATTGATTGATGTCTTAGAAGTCTGTGCAATCGGCAAATAAGTGAAACAATCAAACTGGAGACACTCATTTTTTTTCTCTTCAGTTCACATCTACCTTAGATCGTGAGAAGCTCTTTTTTCTGAGAGAAAAATGAAAATGACAGAAAGTGCTTCTCCGCTGGCAAATTTGGGGTAATCCGACCGTAAGAATAATATCCATTTCTCTTGATTGATGTTATAATCATATGAATCCATCTCCATGTTTTCTTTGATAACCAGACTTCTAGTTTGAAAAGAGCATTCGAAGCTTAAGGCAAGGATTTTGTCTTTTCTTTTAAGGACCATAGAATTAGATTTAAAACAAAGATTGATAACAGCCAACGGGTTGAATGGCACATGATATTGACATCGTACCGAGGATTTGTCAGAGCAGAATTTCAAAGAATGAAATGACAGAGAGCATTGAGACGATAGAAAAGAGAGAATGGAAATAGGGGATGATCTATCATCTAGTTAATGAAGGATTACTCCTTCAAGATCTTTACCCGGGTTGTCAAGAGAGGAGTCATAATTGTGAAACATTTGATTTCCTGTAGTGTTTATTTAAGGGTAACGACCTGGTTTTTAGGGGGTGTGTACGCACGCGCTGGTACCCCTCCCCCGTTCCGAATCGAGCAAATCATGCGAAAGCCATCCATAATTATAATCCATGATCATCAAACACATCGAACCTAAATATCAGAAACAAAAGAACGACCATGTTAGTCTTTCCGATTTTCCAAGGAGCTTACAAATACTTATCTTGCCTCGTAGCACCCCTCGCTTTATTCGCATAGTTAGGACAGTTGATGCACTCTCGGACACTTAATTTTATTTGGTAACAATTACCAGTACACTTATCTCTGTTGGCTCTACGTTATTAACAACTTATCAGCAAGGGCGTCAGCCTCGTCACTACATCATTTAAAAAAAATGGTGGGGGCACATCACAGTACCTGAACAATGTCCAACAGGCAGCAATAAATATTAGATCTTAAGCTTACTCACAGCCTAAAACATTTTAAATTTTGCCCACAAATAGTTTGAGGGGTGAGGGGGCCTACCCCCTAACCTCCTATCGATAATAACCATTGGGAAAAGGCCACAGTGTCAAGATGCACCACAGTAACTGAACAATGTCCAACAGGCGGAAATAATTATAAGATCTTAAGTTTACCGACGACGTATAACAATTTAAATTTCGCCAACAATTATTTTGAGGGGGGAGGGGGCCTACCCCCTAACCTCCCATCGCTAATGGCCTTTGGAAAAAAGATACAGTGTCGAAATGCACCGGAGCGACTGTATGATGAGTAGGTCAAATTCATGCAGGGATGCTTTGTGTTCTTACCAGGAGGTAGCCCATGTAATTAACTTCAGAGATTTGACCAAGTCTGGAACTGATCCCTGCTGAGACACCTTAATACCTTGAACTGATCTACCGCAGCGTTCGTTTAATAGACATGATCAAAATTATGAAATACACATGATCGACGGGTACATCCAGCGGACAAATAGGGTTATTGAACTGGCACCCCTTCTCGTGTGGAAAAAATGTAATAATGATGATGATGAAAGTGGTGATTATGCCGATGAGGATGATATGGTAATGGTGCTGGTGATTGATCATAATAATCAAAATTACGATCGTTTTCAAGAGTGTTTATCGTAATTATAATGATTATAAACTTCAGAGCGTACTTCTAATTGCCAACCTATAAATGGCAACCAAATCGTTCAAAGCAATCAAACAAAAAGTCATACAGAATCATATTTTAATCATGGAAGATTGACACATTTTGATAGAACCTCGTCACTATAAACGCATCCAAGAGACCGAAGACTATGTTGAGGTTTAAACATATGAAATCAATACAATAAAAGACATCTGTAATGCCTTAGAAAGTGTCTGGAAATAGTTTTTACATTTCATGCTAATATACCAATTATAAAGGATGCGTCTTTCTGTAAATCCTTCTAATGCAACCAAATTCCACCAATCAGTACATTCGCTCATCTCTTAACAGTCTTTTCGACGGTGAAATGTAAAGTTTTGATTGCCGTAATTGGATAGATGAAACGATTATCTCTTCCTATCAATTCATGACAGGCTCATCACGTAGGCTTAATTGATATCCAATCATGAAATGCATGCAGATAGTACACCAACCTAAATTATTGGACTTTTTTTTCTCGAGGCAACGATAATCATTTCCATTACTGTGTGACCCCTTGAAAGTTCGTATGGAAAGCTCTTACAAAACGCACATCGACCCCCTCTTCCAATTCTTTTTAGAATCATGAAAGCATTTAATTTAGAGGTAATTGGGACAACTATGATTTCCAATATACATGTAAATTAAAAGGCGAACACAGCAAATGTCAAATGGCGTTCAATACTTTGAGAAAGTTCATTGCCAGTTCGCTTAAAAGTTGTATTAGCTTTCAATTGGGACATAGGACCTTTAAGGAAATTTAAAATATCACCTACTCTCATTCTCCCATCTTCAAATCTAAACATAAATTGAAAACTATCCATTGGGAAATGATTCTCACTACAACGACGGAACGATCCTGTCCAAAATATCCGACATCTTCTTTACCCGTTAGCTGATCATATGTCAACGTCGGTGAAAAAATAATCTTCAAACGATCTCCTTTACAGTGTAATGATGCTTCCATTATCCCTAAGATATCGCTATCAATTAAATTGATGTCATACCTAAACCAACCATTGACCTTTTATACAATACACAGAGGAGATACGAAATCCCTTTAGCTTTCATCAGATGCGTCAAAACCAGCTCCGTGAGCGTTTGGCGGTTAATTGGTGGATGATTTTTTTTCTTCGGGTATAGAATATCATCTGCCACCGCCATCAATAGATGCAGTCCCTGAGCGATGTTCTAAAAGAGAATTATCGGGAAAATAAAAACACATGGGATAGGCCAGTTGGTGTGGTGCTCTACGTAATCGAATTAGATCTGAACGGTGGATTCGCTGAAGTGAGGTCAGCGATGATGGTCTATATCTCTAGGGTATTAGAGCAAGCGTACATTTAACCTTCATGTCGTGAACTTATCATATGTTCGGTCCCATTTCGTTCATGCATCGTTTCCTTTTTTTTACGTTTCAATTGTCTCTCCCATTTTCCTGTTTTGTCATCCTTTGCTGTTTGTTCCGTATATCTCTTCTTTTATAACCCCCCCCCCCTCGCGTTTTTTTTTTGGTTAGTTCCCGTGTTCACCATCCTACTCCAAGCTACCCCTCTTTCATGATTGTTCTTTCCGTTCAGTTTCAATTCCGATTCAATGTATTAATCGTCCAAAATTAAAGAGTGAATTCTCAGACATAAAACCCACATCTAACTAAACAACAAAAAACAAACCAAACAACAACCAACGTATCCACCATCCCACAAACCAACCAACCCGACAACAAACAAACAAACCCATCAACAACCTACCATCAAACCAACCAACCATCGGAACATTCAACCAACCAACTTACCATCCAATCAATCAACAAACCGAAACTACCTGTCAACCAATTATACAAACAGTCAACAAACAAACCAACCAGCAAAACAACCAATCAAACACCCAAATAAACGACCAACCATACAAACAACCGACCAACCCAAACCAAGCAAACAATCCACCAACTAACCAATCATCATACAAACAAACAAGCAACTAACCAACCAACCAAAACCTAGCAAACAACCCACCAACTAAACCAATCATCATACAAACAAACAAGCAACTAACCAACCAACCAAAACCTAGCAAACAACCCACCAACTAAACCAATCATCATACAAACAAACAAGCAACTAACCAACCAACCAAAACCTAGCAAACAACCGTACAAACAACCAACCAACCAAAATCATGCAAACAGCCCACTAACTAACCAATCAACCATACAAACTGGCAACCAACCAACCTCACAAACAACCAACCAACCCAAATCAAGCAAACAACCAACCAACCAAACCAAAGAACCATACAAACAAACAGACACCCCCCCCCCCAACCAAAACAAAAAAAAAATCCATGGGGTAGGTCAGTTGTGATGCTGTACGTTATCAAATTAAATCCGAATGGGGTCTTGCTGAAGTGGGGTCAATGATGATGATACTGTGTCTCTAGGGCCTGAAGGGCTCGCTTTCAACCCTCGTGAAGTGACCGTATCATGTTTCCTTCTATTTTTGTATGGGTCGTTTACTTTTCTTTTCCTTCAAGTTTGTATAGCCTTTCTTTCCCTCTTTTCTTTTCCTTCAAGTTTGTATAGCCTTTCTTTCCCTCTTTTCTTTTCCTTCAAGTTTGTATAGCCTTTCTTTCCCTCTTTTCTATTCCTGTCGTTGTCGTTTTTTCCTTTCGTCTTTTTTTAATATATATATATTTTTTTTACTATTCCCGCTATATAAATATATTTTGATTCGTAATTTTGTTCTCACCTGACTCCAAATTTACCTTTCCATTCCTTAAATTATCATTTGCTTCCCCCTGTTTTTGTTCTCTGTCACAGAGTTCTTTATTTCGGTTTTACCTGGTTTGTCATGATTTTACTCTCTTCTAGCACTTTCAATGTCAATGTCAAATTAGTGAGAACGTGACAAAAGCAGTAATTTCTGAAATCAGTAATTTTACATACTGTACTAGTAGGTACACCTAATCCATTTTTCTAGAACCTCGATATCACACTTGCTATTCACAGCTTCTGCATCCCCCATCCAGCGTGGCAGTTGTTGTGACGGTAAACACCAGCATCGGTGTAACAATCACTCTTAATATTCGTATTTGTTATCTATAATGCAAGAGTTTGTCAAGACTCACAAGGATCAAGGTCGGGTGTTTTCGGTTCATATGAAACATTGTTACTTAATAAGATGATGTGATTCTGAACGAATGAGAAAGAGAATTAAACATGTAAACATCCTTAGTGCTAGCAGTCATAGATTTGAAAGAAAAGCAAGAAAATACATATTAAGGTGATAACGAAGAGTATTATGTAATAGCTACAAAAGCATAAATTATACGTTTTCGAAACATGTACGACTAAGTCAAATCAGAACTCAGGTAACAATACTAATACATTTGTGAAGAACTTGAGGAAGTTTATGAATAATCAATTAAGAATAACGATACATCCAACTAGATCCGCCAGTACAAGTCCAAGGTGAAACGGATTATACCATTACTCATAACTATGCAAAGCTTCTGCATCTGCTACTTTTTGTCTTTCCGAGAATTTGGAAATCGAAGCCAACTAAAGCTCGGAGCGATTCATAAGTCCTTCAAAAAGCCTCGTTTAGATATGTTACGATGGCTTAAAATGTAATACCCTCTTATTTCTATATTTTATAGGCCTGATGCAGAGCTCAGCGAAGACGCGTAAACACATGTGGTGCGCAGTTGCCAATCATTCACAGGTGTTTTTTTAAATCATTTTTTAATAAATAAATAAACCGCCATGGTTCTCTCCAGTAAGGGCTTAAATGGCTCCCCGGTAGAATGCGAAAGTTATTGTAGCTTTCCCAGCATTATGAGTTTCTTTATTATCATTATTAACCTTTAAAAAAAAACAGCCCGGAAAAAAACAAAACAATTTCCCCGGTAGAATGCGAAAGTCATTGTAGCTTTCCCAGCATTATGAGTTTCTTTATTATCATTATTAACCTTTAAAAAAAAACAGCCTGGAAAAAACAAAAATGTTAAGAATAAATAAATGTCGAGTGGGGTGAAAAATATAGTTGTGCATGACAAATGCTTCTTAGTTTGATCCCTTCCCATTATACATGTATTGAATAATGAGATATGGAACTTTGGTGCTATAATGCTTTTAGTCACCTTATTTCGCATGCAGGTTTTCGAGGCCGTTTAACGTGACTTAAGCTATGGTCACAAATCTGAGCAGCGACCGGCCGATCAGTAGCCTGCTCGGTCGCTGCTGGAATTAGGCATCGCCCAGCGATTAGGTCGGTGCCCGGGCGGCGACCTACCAGGCACCGAGCGTATTTTGGGCGGCGAGTGAATAGTGAGCAGGCGCCGCCCAAATTTTAACTCCGCGCTATAACTTCAGCGGGGACCGAGCGATGCCCTAAAATCGAGCGGTGCCTGGGCGGCTGCCGCTCGGTGGCCGGGCAGCCGCTGGGCAGAATTGGTTAAAAACTCGCCGCTCGGCCGCCGAGCAGCCTACTTTTGGGTAATGTGACCATAGCAATACGTGAACGGAGCCTGAGCTTCCACATAAATGTACAAGCATGCAAGCTGGGATTATTCGCCGCGAAGAAAGGCGTATAATACCCCCTTCACATACACGGATTTTTCTTACGAGTCCTTACGGATCGCACAAATTCACGGATCTTTCACGGATCCTTACGATTTGGCCACTTTAACGACCGATTTAAGAGTTGTTACGAGTTACTACGAGCTATTTGCGGTTTGTTACGGATTATTACGAGTTATTACGATATACTTACGGCAGAATTCCACGATAACTACGAGCAACTTACGTGTTAGTAACGACCTGTTAACGTGTTGTTACGAATAGTTAAGAGTTAGTTACGAGTATTTACGAGTCCTTACGATTTGTAACCAAAAAATAACAACTGAAAATGAAGAGTTCAAATTTGCAGCTTTTATACCTTTCCCCCAAAACGTAAACGATACGTAAGAATACTTAAAGTATACGTATCTATTTGTAAATTACTCGTAACTACACGTAAAGTGCTCGCAATAACTCGTAACAATCCGTAAAGCCATTGTAACAGGACCTAAATGAAATCGTAAACAACACGTAAGCACTCGTAATAATCCGTAAATAATCCGTAAGTAATCCGTAAATAATCCGTAAACAAATCGTAAATCAACCGAAACAGATCGTTGAAGAAATCATTACGAGTCATTCACGGATTCTTGCGAGCAGTTTATGGATGGTAACGTGTCGATGCGAGCGGTTTACGATACTTACGGATTGTTACGACCTATTTACGAGTTATTTACGGACAAATAAATCCGTGGACAATCGTAAGAAGATTTTTGACATGTCAAAAAAATTGCCTCTCCTTTCACGGATACTTACGAGTGTCTGCGAGTTGTTGCGAGTTGTGACGAGCTATTTACGGATACCAGCGAGTTATTTACGGATGCTTGCGATTGACTACGAGTTGGCGATCCGTAAGGACTCGTAAGGAAAATCCGTGTATGTGAAGGGGGTATTAGCATTGGCAATGGCCCATTGGCATAATTGGAAGAGCTGGGCAGTAAAGAGGGAATATTTTCCGAATCCGCTACATGTATCTTGATGCTGTCGTCCGCTTGTAACAATTTACATTGGATTTGCATACTAACAAATATTTACAGCGATCGAAAATTCAGATGGAGAGCCAAGCCGCCTAGCTCGGTAAGAGGTAATAGTTATGGTGCTAAAGTAAGCCTGGTAGTTCAGAAGAAGTGGGTTGCATTTTTGGCGTCTTACGTGCTTTTAAAGGCCACAAGAGGCAAAAATATTTTTCTCATACTGCGATGAATTTGAAACTGCAACAAGTGTGCCTGCGTGCATGCGCGTGTGTATGTGTGTGTGATGGGAGGTGGGGTTGCATCCCTTTACATCTTCAATGCCCGCAGGTGCCTGTCTTTATTGTGAACACATTCTGAACGATAAAACGTTGTCTCCTATCAAATCCACTACATTCAATATAAACTGCAGTTTTTAGTCTCTAAGGAATCTCAATGTACAAGTACGTGGTCGTTAAATGTTTCAAATAATTCCTTGACGGACCTTCGCTATAATAATACAAAGCGCAGACATCTAGCTTAGGAGATGCTCAATGCATCAATAGCATTGTGATGACCAACCATGGTAAACAATTCATATGCCCGCGGCCTTGACTACCATTATGTATACAGCAAATACAGATGTCCTTGGTGATCAGTGCTCTACACGAAATCGTATGAATCCATTTTTGATGGTCATATCCTTCAGGCTAGGCAGGTAGAAGCACTCTACCTGAGTTCATGACCGGTACTAAAAGCGCTTCCTTACGAAATTCTCCCCAATCCTATCAGAAAACTACATGTATTTTGTAATGTAACCTAATAAATCAAAAGGATCCAATGTGGATAGTATTAACTTCAAACTGTGATCTATACAATCTATCTACGAAAAAACTTTTGAAGAAAGTTCAGCGTACTGTAAATATCTGCATTTGTTTGTAAGAGTATTCTAAGATAAAGAGTGCAATGTTCATACAACTACGGCAACATATTCGCTATAGAGAATTCTACTCCCACAACGAAAAGGTTTTGCCCTTGTTAGAAGGTCATGGATATTAGAAAAACGATTTATTTCAATTTCAATTCAATTCAATTAAATCCCATTTTGGTTTTATTTGCAAAATAACTCATGACAAAAAACAGAAAACCAATGCTGTCATTATCTATAATAACACATCGACATCTTTATAAATTTGGTGAATTAAACATAAGTGTAAAATCCTTTTTTACACATTATAGGCCTATATATATATATATATATATACACACACACACACATACACACGCACACACGCACACACACGTGCGCACACACACATATATATATATATACAGATGAATACATATGTACTATTAATATCATGCACTATAAGAGATGAAGTAAAATGGCAATTCAATGAAAACTACAAATCATGAAAGAGTATATTTAGACTTTTGGACTATACATAAGATGACGGATAGGAATGTAGAGGGAAATATTCAAGGTAACAGAGCCATAACTAAAGAACCATGAAATATCATCAAGAAATTGATACCTGCGGTAATGTATTATCATACCGCATTGATTTAAGACCAAATAATGCAATCATCCTTATTTTCAGGATTTCTGTTCTTTAACAAAATCCTCAAACTTTGTTCTTTAACAAAATCCTCAATCTGAACAGGATGACCAGAGCGTTGACCTGTCCGAGAAAAGAGGTGTCGAGTTTCCGTTTAAGTGCTCTTCGGTTATGGTCGACGAACTGACCAACCCTCGAGTCCGTCAAGATTAAAGAGACTATTGATTTCTTGTTAGGGATGCACAATCTGTTCGTGAGCTGTCCGTATTTTTTAAAAAACCCTAATAAGGCCGGGGGGGGGGCATTATGTCCCCCCCCCTCCACAATTGTGTCGATTGTTCGGGAACGCATACGGATGGCGCCCCGCCACTCGCTCACTTTTTTTCTTTCGAGTCTTGCGCATCTTTTGAAATAAATTTTTGGAAAATCGGACCTACCGTCACAAAGTCACGTGACCTTTTGTCTTTGCATGTCAGCCCGAAAATCGCTCATTTTCGTGATTTGTGTACAAAACATATGGAAATCTCATTTTCCAAAGAAGAGATAAAACATTGGTTATTTGGTCTTGTTCATAGTTTGGATGTTTATTTTGGGGTTCAAAATAGTTTAATCATAGTGAGAATTAAAATAAAACAACACAAACAATAAAAGACATAAATAAATATTTGATACCACAATATACTATGTTAATTTTGACGAGATATGGCTGAGAAGTTTGAATCAAACTTTCAAGCCTCCTGTCTATGTAGCCACTTCTGTGTGCAGTGGATGTGCTTTCCACATAGCCTGACTAAATGTATGTGATAATTCCAGAACCTTGGTATAAATCACGAATTCTAATGTGGCATATTATTAACTTTACCCGATTGCTTCCAGACAGTTTTTTTTGCTTCCGTAATTGACTTGACCAGAATTGAACTTCATCTTGAAGATTAAGCGATAGCAAATCGGCGGGTAGAGATTGGCGGGCGTCTAATCCACACCAGCCACGCATCAATATCGATCACGTGTCAAGTAAAAAACAAAAAAAGTACAGTTCCGCATGAAATGTAAATATCTTTCAGCCTCGCACCATTTCCCGATGGGGATCTAAATTAAAAAGAAGTCTTTCTTTGTGCCATTGTTTTACAATTGCGGAGGATTTTTGAACTAAAAGTAGGATGATTATCAAAAGAATCTTGCCTTAAACATGTGCGACATCTTTATCAACAGCTGCATGTACTTGGCACTTTCCATTTCATGATGCTGAGATGTTAAAAGAATCTTGTCAGCATTTTGATCCTTTTACTTGTCTACGTTAAGATTTACCTTAACAATTGTCGTTAGTCAACTCTTAGGTTATAAATGAATTATACAAATTAAAGGCAGCTTTTTCCAGGGGTGATTTCTTAATACCCCATTAATCAATAGTACAAGAGGACTGGGCATCGCTTAAAATAAATCACGATGATATGAAAATCATATTTACTTTTTTTGTTTGATGCAAACTAGCTCAATATGACAGTAATGGAAATTATAATAGGTACGGTTTATTGGTCTACAGAAAGAAAATATAAGGTTCGTGTGAAC
The DNA here is from genome assembly GCA_035222895.1 of Strongylocentrotus droebachiensis. Lineage (NCBI taxonomy): Eukaryota > Metazoa > Echinodermata > Echinoidea > Camarodonta > Strongylocentrotidae > Strongylocentrotus > Strongylocentrotus droebachiensis. The sequence continues at coordinate 107,482 of JAVYIG010003827.1, forward strand.
AGAACTGCAGATGTCTGTGAGGCGGTCGCGGAATATTGATTTTGTCGCCTCCGCTCAGCGCAGTTTTGTGTTACATCACTTATGCTTGAAACAGAAAGATACGTTCTGTTACAGGGAAAATAATTTGTGAGGTTTCTCATTCTCTGTTTTCCCGCGTAAAATCAAATAATAACACTGCAACTTATTATGACATTTTTCAACGTTATCAACAAGTAAATTCATTAAGTCGATTAGATTTTCAATAAAATCATCCGAAGACTAGATCCGTTTCAATTACTTCATTACTTTAATTGAAATGGATAGCACATTTGACAAAAGTTAATCATTCTGCAAATTAGATTACTAAGCCGTTTATCTGAAGTCAATCGCTTGCCATGAATTGAAAATCTAACTTATTAGCTCGCTAAACGTAATCAATTGAACGTGGTGAGAAAGTAATCAAATGTGCAGGATAAACATAAAGCTTCATAGATTCAAAACGTTAAATCAGTCTAATCCGATGTACGTATTACCTGACTTAAGATCATGGTGTAACGCCCTAAAAGCGAAATATATGAGGTGGTGACCGTCACAGTTGTATCAGATAGGGGATTAGATTTTGATTTGCTTTCATATTTCTAATCCCCTCAATCAATTCTAATTACATGAACAATTGAATCGCATTCTATTTCGATCAAACCCTTCTATACAGACTGGCATTATGATATTCCGTGGGAATTAAGAGAGGGAGAGAGAGAGAGTGAGAGTGAGATAGAAAGAGAGAACATAGAGAGAGAGAGAGATTCATAGATGAAGGGAAATTTTTGATTTGTTCCTATATACTTAATCACGTCAATAAATTCTAATTACATGTACAACTGCATCGCATTCTTTTTCAATAAAACCCCTCAATACTGACTGGCATTCATTTTTGTGCTACTCCTAGGGTACTAAGAGAGAGAGAGATAGGGAGAGAGGAAGATATATGAGGTGGTGACGGTCACAGTTGTATCAGATAGGAGATTACATTTTGATTTGTTCCTGTCTATTTAATCCCGACAATAAATTATAATTACATGTACAACTGCATCGCATTCTATTTCAATAAAACCCCTCAATACTGACTGGCATTATGATATTCCACGGGAATTAAGTGAGAGATATACTAGGGAAAGAGAAAGAGATATATGTAAATAGAGAGAGGTGATAGAAATAGAGAGAGAGAGAGAGAGAGAGAGAAAGAGAGAGAGAGAGAGAGAGATAGAAAGAGAGAGAGAGAGAGAGAGAGAGATATTCATAGAGGAAGGTTAATAGGAAGCCACTGACCTGAATCAAACTTTAATCCATCATTTTATTTTTGATCTTTAGACTTGAAACTATTATAATGAGATTGAAGCTCAATTTATTATATTCAATGTGTAAGTAAATATTATTTGTAGCATAGCCTAATTCGTAATGTATGAAATACAAAAGTAAAACAGAAATTTTCTTAGGGAGGACATAGTCGATACTTTCATATCTTCTACATAAAAGTAATTTTTGATCTAAATCGAATAGAAAACCCAATTATAATTGCAAGTCAAAGCATGATCCTAAGAATGGAGGATCCGCGATGAATTTAGATCATTCATTGTGCTTCCACAGACGTGACCTAATATTACATTACGAAGACCCCTCATCAGGGAACGAATGAACTGACAAAGACTCTGACTCAAAGAGTGACTGTCACGTTACAAATGTTTATTAAAGGGGCTGACAGGTTACCAAAATTGAAGCATGTATGATTAGTTTTTTTTGTTATGTAGTCTAATAACAGTCAAATAAACGTTGTTCTTATAATGCAGTGATTATCTCCTTATACTCCCCGCTTTGTACCTACAAAAGCTTCCCTTTATAACAGGCTTAAATGACCTGTTTTTCCCTTTATTGCCTCTGCGACCGGTAATGCGATCTCACGCCGCAAGAAACAGTTTTCTTCAGGTTTGTAATTGAGTTTGACTACAATAAACAGCTTGATGGAACAGGCATGCTTTTATCAGTTTATCTACTTATTCCACTGTAATTTTACTGGATTTAAAGATAAAGTTGATTTCCAGTTTAGATAAAGGCCTAGACATGTAATATTTTGTGAGTTTTTAAAATTCATATCAGTGTCAGTTTTAAAGATATCGAAGTTAAAATGCTCCCTAAAACGGATTGATCTTCAAATGCCCTCCTATTTGAAGCATTCCTACCATATGGAAGTTTTTGTCATCCTACCAGGTCCCCATTTCTCTCTTGGGTATGGAGTGGCATATGTAGATTAATGCATTACCAAAGGACGTTAAATGCCGTGTCAGGGATCGAACCCACGACCTTTACATTTCAAGTCAAGTACTTAAATCACCCGACTACGACACCTTTACTGTAATGTAGTGTACTTGGTAGTCAAATCAATGATTTATTTTCATTCAAGATTGCAACTGAGCTGCACTATCACGTAATTCAAATACACTGAAGAGCTTCGGGGCAATTATGTTATGACCTAAAAATAAATTCGCCATGCTTTTCGTATTCATTTGAAAATAATCAAAAATAAACCAACAATAAAGTATTCTATTCATGACTTCAACTGAGCTTCTCTAAGTATTGGTGAAAACATGACAGTTCGACCGTAACCCCCGCGGCGCCAAGCAATGCATACATTACAACCAAGACTCGCTATATCCAGCACCCTTAGCTTCTAGGAGTACTAAATTAGTTTTCTTCGTCCCATTTATGAATATGATAAAAGCATTTTTTTTTAAATGTCTTTGTTCAATATTTGGTATGTGCCTCGGTTCGAGTTTTTAAAAATATTATTTAGCTGAAACAATATAATGCTGAGCTTTGTTAAAGTGTAAAGAAGGGTTGTGAATTTCACCTTTACTACTTTGCAAATGGAAAAACTGCCAAACAGACGTAAAATTCTATTTCACACTTTTTTAACCAAAATAATAAACAACAATTTGTTCATTTCGAAAAGATAAACTGTTGCCCGCCGTAAATTATTTTTACCATGCAATCATCATTTTTGGATAACACATGCTAGCGATCCATTCGGCAGATTACCTATGTTTAGAAATTTTTGGGGCAAAATGGCCAATCTGTATTCTAAACATCCCTTCGTTGTTTAATTCATAGCAGGCGCTCTCCTCATTACCATTTAAATTTTCAAGAGACGGCTCAAAAATTGGTCTATAAAATATTAATTCTCATTCGCAAATTTTCACTGCTCTGAAGGTGTATGACACGAAGACAGTCGGAATGAGGTCAATCTTGCATAATTATTAAAGAGCGGACAAAGCAGAGACCCACCTGTACTTATAAATGTTTAATTTGTAGTATCAACCACAATTGAGAAACCATGAAAATGAGAATAAAAATTACACGCAACTACGTGCGCGTCTGCGAGATGGGAGTGTTTGTAATACCGTCGGCCTTATGCCAAAATGGCCTTAACTGCTTTTGGCCATTCCGAGATAATCGCGTTTAAAGGTTTTGGCCTCTCTAATAATCAAAAGTTTGTGGTCTTTTTTTGGTTTTTGAAGCCAATTTCGACAAATGTGTTAAGTTATTAAGTTTGACATGAAATGTGTTAAATGTGTTCTAAAATATTCAGAATTTTACATGCTATGTGCAAAAAACATGTTAGGGCCTTTTTGGCATAAGGCTTGAATTTAGCGTATTAATGCCAGAAGGGCCGTAACCTACTCGGCATTATGCCAAAAGGGGCGTAACCTACGCGGCGTTATGCCAAAAGGGCCTTAACCTGCCGTTATCGTACGCGCGCATAGAGCGCCCTTCTGGCATAAAGACATTTTCTTGTTTCGCAACACCTTTGGTTTGCCAGAAAGCCCCTCCTACGGCTACTGGATCACGAAAACTGATAAAACTGATTAATTAAAATGTTTGAAAAAGTATTTTTGATATCTGAATATTTGTATTAATATAATGCAGCTTTCGGTAAAGTTATTTTTTAGAGATCGTACATTTAGGACACCTATTTCGTTGTTTATTTCCATCACAGTCCCATACGTTGACATCTGCGTATTTCAACGAGTCGGTCGCATTTCATGCATCCACACCTAATTTAAATCTCACTCAGATTTCATGATCTAAATTCATGACATATACTTTCAGTGATTATTTTACGTGCATTGTGTCTATTGTACACTAATCATGTTTTATTTTTATTTTGAATTAAATGGAAATTACGAAATAATCTGTCATTGATAAAAGATTTGCCGTGTAGGTTAAGGCCCTTTTGGCGTAAGGAAAAAGATGAGATACGCGTTAAGGCCCTTTTGAAATTCATAATTATCTTCATAAATAAATCGAATTTGAACAAGTGAAGCGCATCATTTTAAAGAGAATGATGAAATCTACAAGGTGATGTTAATAACTCCATAACCCCCAAAATCAGGTTAAGGTCTTTTTGGCATAAGGCCGACGGTATGTATGTGTGCGTGTGCGTGGGAGAAATGTTAACGTGTGCGTGTGTATTTGAGTGTGGGGTGGACGTTTGTGTGGGTGCGTGTAAAGTGGGCGTGTGTATGCGCGCGCGCGTGTGTGTGTGAGTGTTTCGGGTGTGAAGCATGCCTGTGTGTGCTTGGATACGAGTGTGCTGCACGGTGGCTATAGAAGTCTGCCTGAGTATCAAGGTTAACGTTAAAATGGAAATTGATGTGATGCCGAACTATTATTATGGCATAATAAGTCTTTGCACCTATTGAGCACAAAAAGTAAATACATTTCATGCCCTCTTATTTGCCATTTCACTTTCTGCCCAGTGACATATTTACTAGACCATTGTTGAAGTTGAACACTTTTTTGGAGTAAACAGTCATTCGATATTTGACAAATATTTTTCCAACCTTTCGATATTAATTCAGATTGATGCACAGGATATAATACTCGGGAAAGATATAAAAGGCAGGGGGTGTGACAAAATTCCAAGTTCTTTTTAAAACGTGTCTAAAGAGGAAACAAGTAAAATGGAATAAAAGCGTGAAGTGGTTTTAATGTGAACATCTAGGGGAAATCTTGGAGATGACATTTGCGACATCACGTATTCAGTTTCTGCCAAACATACAAATTAAATTTGAAGGAAGTTGGCATTAATGTTTCGGGGCTAGAAATGCAATTATGGCGTTGGTTCCCTATACAGGATACTCTCAGTGAATAATTCATTAAAAAGTATTAAGATAACAAGTGTAGTACATTTTTGTTTATAACAGAAGTTTATTTAATGACAGTTTAAAGGAAAAATTAATTCACCTCACTCTATTTTATCAAATTCCCGGAAAAGTTGAAGTAAATGAAAAATATATTTTTAGCGTTTTTTCCCCCGTATCATTCTTTCCTTTAAACTGTAGATTTCTATCACCGTACTTGTATTATGAATAGGTTCAAATTATTTCCAGTATTTTAAATGATTTTTTAACTTAGCATTTTCTCGAGTGATGTTTAATTGATTTTGTTAATGACACGACAATTCCATTATTTGGCGATAAAGCTATATGGCGGTTTTATAACAAATAGATTTCAGCCGTCAAAATGAATACATACTATCGCAAATTCTAAAATGAAGGAATTTATTTACACGGACATGTGTTTTTCACGTTTGAGCTATGTATTGCCATTATCTAACTATGTACTTAGTATTTTGTAACTCGTTCATGTCTAAGATTACAAATTAGCGCTTTAATAAAAGTTTGTCAACTTTAATTTGTACTTAAAATTCACGACAGGTACATAATTATACTTGCTATTGATAGTTGGTTATTCTACGAACATTTTAACTGATAGTCGGTTATTCTACGCACATTTTAATACTTCCGATAGATTACTTAACAGTAGATCAGACTTTTAAAAATAAATTCAGGACATGTACAATGTGAGGGCAATACAAAAACGATAAAACAACATCAAAACCACCATAAAGAGGACATAAAAAAGAAGGAGGAGAGGGAGTTGTTTCTAATCCGAAGGCGAATGCAATTTGATGCTACAGTGATGAGACTTGACGGAGGATAATGCATACTTTATCCTTATTGCTACGACTCGCTGTATGTCAGTCTCTCTAATGAAAGGGGTACACAGAGAGATAGATAGAGAGAGGGAGAGAGAGAGGGAGAGAGAGAGAGAGATAGAGATAGAGAGAGAGAGAGAGAGAGAGGGGGAGAGGGAGGGGATGAAGAATGCGATACTAGAAATATATATGCACAAAAGTTCCTAAGAGAAAGAAAAAAATATGAGTTAAGCAAATATATACGGGTAGTGAGCAAAGTTCGGAAAAATGACTACAAATAATGTAGTTAATAACAAAGGTATGATAGTCGTGACAAGTTATGGGAAAGAGGAGGAGGGGGGGGGGGGGAGGGGAGGGGAAGGTTCGGGGAGCGACACACACCCAAACATATGTGTACACTTTCTACAATTGCCAGGTTGTTTGTTGTTGAGGATTGTTCTCCCTCGCCCAGGTATCATCCACTAAAAGTATTTTTGAGTTCATTACGTAATTATTCATTTAAAATACATTATTCGGCATTGTTCATATTATAGTAGAAATCAAATTATTGAGCAGATGCGTTTGTCGACCCCGTAATAGGGATAAATCGAGTAAGACGGGATGTCTACTAGAATCTAGATTATTCAATTTATATCGACAGTTCATAATGAATTCCGATTAATGCGTCGCCTACTCCAAGTATCTTACTGCAGACTGACGTATACTTTCTAGATCCTTAATTCATGAACTGCTCCGGGAAAATTGTTGATATTTAGCACGCCTTTTGGAAATATGCGATTATTCTGCTCCCAATTTTTCGCTGAATAAAATGTTATATTTTAACCGTCATAGCGCATTATAATACGAGTCATCGTAAACAGCGTGCATCTGTTTATAACATTTCTTTTGAACAAATGTCGCAAACAATTTCAGTCATGGTAATTTCTACTATTAAACCAAGATTCGTAACGATTTGTGATAGTAGGTAGCCTTTTATTCTTTCTTATAGCTAATTTCCAGTTTCAAAAAGTTCAACCACCTTGCCCAACGAACCGACCCAGTCGCCGATAGTTGTCCACAATATTTGTCTGCGGCGCATGCCCGGCTGATTTCCGAATTGTTCAATTCTCCTTTTCAATTCAATTCAATTCTCATTTATTTATAAATTGTTTCGAAGGACGATTCAGGCTTTGCTATGATTGCAGAGACCTATTATCGGATTATCGGTAGTCGAATAGCTTTAGCCTTAAGGGCAGGTTCTCTGTGGTACTTTTCTTTTCTCGCGTCATCTTATATTGTATTCAAACTCCTTTAAACCCACAACAGGAAAAAAAGAACAAGAAATGAGACAAATGACAGCGAAAGAAAAAGTATAGAGACGTTAGCGAAGTTCGGTTCACTGCCTGTCACTGACTTTAATAGGGAAGTTGAAGAATTCACTTGATCTTTTTGCCCGACTCTTTGCCCGACCATATTACAAGGTGTCATGTACCCTGTAATATAGTACTCATGCAAGGTTAATGATATCTTAAAGATAAAGGTGAGTTCTGGTTATGCGATTGCATTGTGAAAGAAAGGGTGTGGAATCGATCAGAAAAGGTTGATCATATAGCATGTAAGTATTGGTGTGCACTGCAAGATTCTGGAGTCATCAAAATCATAATAAATTTGGCCCAGTCTTGGAAAAGTAACAAGAATTGTACACAGAAAGATGTATATTGGACAACACAATCGGTGTCGAGGCTAGTACTACCTTGATTTTCTTATCTTTCTATGCTCATTACTCAGCCAGTATACATGTTCTTCCAAAATTGTTTGGCACATGACATTTATTTGTAACTTTGAATATTCAGTGTAAGTTTCGTTAGATTCCGTGAGAATTTATTTCCCCTTTTTTTTTACCAGGACTCAGGTTTATCCTATTTTGATAGGAAAATAGGCTTATGCCGACATGTAAAACTAAATCTTGATTTTCATACGCAAGTCATTGATGTAAAATGGGAGCCTTCTCCCTTATATGCACATTGCACATAACGCATCATTCTGCTGACGCAATATATACTGCGTCATCGATTTGCCAAGTCCGTGACGCACCGTGTTAGAGCGGCATCATACGTAAAGGTAACGGATGCGTTTAGAGCGAAACAATACTTTGGGTTAGTGCCATTTAGTGGCGTATGTATTAATTGATTCCGTCGGCTTGATTAGGGCAGGTGTAAACGCGATTGAATTGATGCTTCATGCACAATAATATATTCAAATAGCACAATATCTGTAAAGAATTATACCATGGCCAGCTATATTTAGCATGGTGGCCAATCTTGGACAAAAAATAGCAAACAAAATTGAAAAATAGTAAAACGTTATGCCCTGCTTCCTCTTCTTTTGAAAAAGTCCGGACGAGAAACTATTTTTATGATATTTGTATTTTTTTTTAATTAAAAAAATGAAATGAAATGGAAATTAATGAAAACATTTCACGGATGACAGGACAACACTCTACCTAACATCCCTGCTAGATCCCGGAAATATGATGTCGTGTTGTGACCCTCTTTTAAAGGTATTATGTCCCATTTGCAGGCCAAAAAATGAAAAAGTTAAATTCCAACTGCATTTGAAAGATAATACTAATTTAGAACTTCCCTAAAAAAGGTGGGGCTTGAAAATGTCTTCAAGTGGGAAAATAACGACTATTAGTTGTCAAATCGACTTTAGGGCTATAGAGCCCAAAAGTAATAGTCTTGATTTTCAAACAATTGTACCAAATGGTCATACGTTTCGTGCTGCGCAAAGATTCAATCAGTTTAATCTTGGCCATCACAAGAAGTGGGTTATTGATGTAGACAAATGCTCATGTACCCTTTACAACTCTTTTCATGTATGTTATTTCCAAAGAAGAAAAAAAGCCAGTCAGTCACTCAATAGTGTCTGACAGTGAAGTCTAGCAAGTAAACGGGTTTCCTTGCATAATTTGAATATGAGGACACTGCAAACGTTTATATTTCACAGATAGGACATACATGACATATTCATAATTCCTGCAAAGTTCTACAGAATTTGAGGTTGGCTGCAAAAGGGACATAGTACCTTTAATACATGACACCTTACGTTACAAACGAGAGATGAACTATTATTTTAATTTCCGTTAATGACTTAGCCCACTCGATACGGTAACCGATGATTCCATGTTTTTATCCTATTCATGCTTTGAAGGGGTGAGAGAACTCGGTAGACAACGGGTTAAAAAGGATACAGTCTGGGAATAAATGACGTGAAACAAATATACTTTCAGAGGAAATTCGCGACACTTTACGGATGATCTGAGACAAGAGCGTGTTACGTCCTTTGATCATATTGCGTTCGGCGCCCAAAATAACATTTGTGTTTGACACATGAGGAAATCGCTAGCGAAGTTCTTCCGCTACATTGAATACAAATATCCAAAGGCTAACATACCATAAATGCGAGACTAATAAAATATTGCCTGGGAGAAGATGTCCTGATAGACACATTCAACGACGGTAGATGAAAAACATAATAACATCCTTGTCAGGTTTTTTCTGTTCAAGACGGAAATGACATATCAAAATTACTTTCTTTATCCAATTTCATCTCCGATATCCTATCACATCGCGACCCAAAAAAATAATCTGATATCTAAACCGACCGAAAAAGCGCCTCGTTTAGAGATGAGTTGATGAACAGTGTAAATTTCCTTATATATCAGGAAATGACCTAAGTCTAATACGCTTCACATGTATCTATCTTATAACACAGACCTAGGTCTATTAGTTTTTATAACGCCAAACGAACCATAACGAACCCTAACCGACAGAACCTTTGCAAATTTGGGTTAAATTAATTTTTCGGTCTGATATCAGTAAGCTGGTAAGCACGGAATGAAGCGAAGAACCATATGGAGAAAAGTCCCGAACTGAAAAGGACACGCCTTATCAATTCGTTTTTCTTTATTTCTTTTGTCTTACTTCTTTGGAAAATCAAATTATATTGTCGGTGAAAATAAAAGTTACATCCGCTTGACTTTTGGAAAACTTCAGACCCGGGGACGAAAGTATTGAAGATGTCAACAGATTTTTTCTTTCTCGGAGCCGAAGTCGACAGTGATATGGTAGATGTCATGGAGATTTAGGCCGCCGCAGAGTACTTGAGGGAAAACTGCAATACCTGAGTTTCGAGAAAATTGATGGAAAATAAAGATACAAGAAAGAGGAGGATAAAAACATCATCAGTTCTTCCCCCAGGGACTGCATGGAGGCGGATTTTTGAGAGGTAAAAAGGTAGAGGGAAAGAAATTGCACGCATCATGTCTATTTTAAAGACAAAGTTGAGTGCTGATCACGTGATAACATTTTTGGAGCAGTTGTCGAGAAGCAGTTGGCAGATTGGGACAGGTTGATTAAGAAGAACATAAGAAGTAATAAATACTGTAAAGTTTTGGAATGGTCAAAACAAAAAAGGGAGGAGACTCAATCTTCATACAAATTAAAGAAAAGTTTGAGTACTGCGAACCTTGGAGTACACGCCGATTCTTATCTGCTAGATGATCAACCTTTTCTGATCGATTCCACACTGTTTCTTTCTGAATGCGATCGCGTGACCAGAACTCAACTTTATCTTTAAATGCGTTGCACACTAAAATAGGTATATGCGACTTCACACCCACATCTGACATGAAAGTTTGGTCAAAACTTTTCCGATTTATCGGCCATATTTTGCAAATGGGGACATTTATTTCATTGGTTATCTTTGTAATGATTTTCCTCTAAACAGACAAAGGTAATATGGAGAAATCTATTCTTTACATATAGTCAAATCATCATTCCAACCTCATGGGTAACAGTGAACGTCAATTTACACTGCAAAGACTATCAAAACAACAACAACAACAAACACAACACCCGGAGAAATGAATACTAAATAAATAGTAAGAATAACTTCATCAAATCGATAGGCGGTGAAAAACTAACAATGGCATAGACTTTCAAAACATTTCTATGCTTTCACTAAAATGTCTTTAGACGATCGCAAAGACTTTAAAGAAATTAAGGGCTATTTCATTTTCCAACTGTATATCCACAAAGTCATGTTTGGGTCAATTAATAGGCTATGCTCGCACATTTCAAAAGATGATAGACAATGTTTTTCAAATTGCCTTAGATTCTTTAAAGGTAACAAGGGGACGAGATGGCTTAGTGGTAGAGCAGTGGTCTCGCAACTGGGAGGAACCAGGTTCGAAACCAAGAAGATTCGCTTGTGCCTTTTGGTAAGGTATTAATCCTCACCACACAGCCCCTCGGACAGGACTTAAAACCGTCGGTCCCCTGGTTGCTTACTAACAAACAAACACATGCTTTCCTGGCAGTCAGGTGACATAAACCGTCAGACCGTCTAAACATCAACCAAACCATTCAACCTAAATGATTCATCTGAACGTCATCACTATGTCAAAATGTAAAATAGTGCCTTTAAATCACGTTTTCCGACATGCAATACAAATAATGTGATTACCATGGAAAAGGTCGCAGATTGGTACTTGAGGCAGTCGGAAATTACTTTACCATAATCAACAGGTGACTCCAGGCTACCCGAAAATTATGGAATAATTACATGTCGCGAAGCATTTATAGAAATGAGTCACAGTCCTAAACGCCTCCCGCCTTTTGGTGGGTTAGGTAACAATATCTTTTTTTTTTAAAGAAACCCAAGCTCTTAGAATGCCTGAAAGAGACATTACAAGCACATTGGACATGTCCGAATGACGTATACCACAGTATGATTTATGGGATGCTCCCCAGGGAGAGGAGATTGTGCACACAGTGTGTGCGGGCAAGTATTGAATCCAATAACTGGGATAATAGTATATCTGTAAAGCGCTTAGAGACATTATAAATGTATTAAGCGCTATAGAAAAGCGGAATTATTATTATTAACTACTGAGCATGGTAATACTTGCTAGTTCTTATAGAATCTCTGCAAGAGACACTACAAGTACGTCATAATACTTGCAACACAGTAAGATTGACTCGATATATCTCAAACTTTCTCGAATTTTCAACCGACATTTCTAGGATTTTAGTCTAACCCTGGAAGAGACACTATGAGATCATTGAATATGGTAAAATTAGTTGTGAGTTACTAATATGCACTACAAGCTACGACAAATAATTTGGAACTTTCTCTCGATATCTTTTGGATTTTTACCTTTATCGTTTTACTTGTGGGGGGGGGGGGAGAGTTATAAGCCATTCAATCACTTTCAAAATTGCGAACGATCACGGGTTATTTTCGAGACAGCTACTGGTTGAACAAAGGTATTCTGTGACCGAATCGAGACATTATTCGACAGTGCGTGTGTTTCAATAATTGAGTGGATGTGCGTGTGTGAAGGGAGGGGGAAGCGATCGAACTTGGTAATTTTAGCACTAAAATCCCTAGAATGGCTTTTAGGACAACCTTTAAATTTCCCTAATGATCACTGATGTAGGACGGTAGACATTCTTATCTCCATCTCCATCTACATGTGTATGTTCCTCCGAGCCTTTTTCTTATTGATGATGTGGAATTATGAACACCCACGGGGAAAGTCACGAGTAGGGGGAAAAGTAATATATCACTTAGACAAAGTAAGGAAAATGAAATAGACATGGACGGAGGGAGAGCGAGAGTAAGAGAAAAAGAAAAAGAGAAAGGGATTCAAAGAGAGAGAGAGAGAGAGAGAGAGAGGAAAAAAAGAGCTACCGAGACTAATATCAATGCAGTATAAATACGAAAATCTAATAAATAAATTGATATGGTGACGTCCCGTAACAGAAATATCGTACGTGTATAGAGACAAAATGTTCTGTTTCCCTTAAATACTGTTTCACTTTTTTTCATTTCATTTCATTAATTTTAATTATTTATTCGGAACGAGTAGCAACGAAACCTATATCAAGACCACCTTTTGTGTCCTTAGAGCGGTCGAAATATACAGGTTTCATCCTCCAAACTCAGGGCAAATTGCCGTCCATGCTGACACCTATTCATCTCCCTCCTCATCTGGCTGAAAAATATTCCTGCTCACTATAAGGGTGTTTACCTAAGGCGCAATCATAATTTTGTTCAAGGTCTTCAAGAAGTTCAAGGAGTTATCTCACATGCATTGCTTTGGGTCATCACCATAACCATCGAGTTTTTACCTCAGGCCTCTAGAGGGGCAACAAAAGTAGATGCAACAAGATAGCCCAGACTGGCCTCGTGCGTCAACCTTTGGCGATGAGCTAACATTAAAATGACATTTTACGTAATCGGAACCAGGGGCCCGTTTCATAAAACTTGTAATCTATAACAAAACTGTCCTCAGCCAATCAGATGCTATGATTTCAGTAGATTACATTTTACATAATCGGAACCAGGGGCCGGCCGTTTCATGGAACTTGTTATCTATTACAACTGCTAAATTTCTATGACAAAACTGTTCTCAGCCAATCAGATGCCATGATTTCAGTAGCTTATAACAGTAGCTTGTAACTTGTTTTGGCAATGAGCTAACATTAAAATCATTTTACATAATCGGAACCAAGGGCCCAGTTTCATAAAACTATAACAACTGCTAAATTTCTATGACAAAACTGCTCTGAGCCAATCAGATGCCATGATTTCAGTAGCTTATAACAGTAGCTTGTAACTTGTTTTGGCAATGTGCTAACATTAAAATTACATTTTACATAATCCGAACCAGGGGCCCGTTTCATAAAACTTCTTATCTATAGCAATTGCTGAATTTCTATGACAAAACTGCTCTCAGCCAATCAGATCCCATGATTTCAGTAGCTTATAACAGTAGCTTGTAACTTGGTATCGATAACAAGTTTGATGGAACAGGCCCTGATTTCTATAGGCTACGAGTATTGACATTGCCCTAGAGTTCGTAGTTGTGAGTCTTTTCGATTTTCTGTGGATGATGATAAGCTCTTCAGAAGAATGTGCACGCGGGCAACACGATCTGTTTAAACAAATCAATTCAGGTGCTATTTCAATGCCCTACTGTATGTCCCATAAAAATAATGTTCGGATTACGTCGTTGACATCTTCGTACATTGATGTGAGGTCGATTTTTCTAAAGGAGTTGCTATCTTGTTGTGTGTATGGTGTGCGTGTGTGTGGTTGTGTGAGAGAGGGATACAGGGGTTGGAGAGTGAGTGTTAGAGTGAGAGAGAGAAAGCGAGGGAGAAACAGAGAGAGAGAGAGGGAGAGAGAGAGAGAGAGAGAGAGAGAAGGTGGGGGAGGGGGGGGGGTATCCTCAGAGCGAAATAATGACGTTTTCGTCTAAATGTCAAGAATAATCGTTACGGAAATAAAATAATGTATTATACAATAATACATGACAGGCCAATGGCAGGTGTACGTGGGTGATTGTGTGACAGATAAATGAGAGAATGAGTGTCAGAGAGAAAGAGAGATAGAGGGAGTGAGAGATAGAGAGAGAGAGAAAAACAAATATGAGGGTGTGTTTTCAGAGCGATATAATTACTTCTTCGTATAAATGTCAAGAATAATCGGTACGGAAATAAAATGATGTATTATACAATAATACATGACAGACCAATGGCATTTCTGTGCGTCAAAGGAAAGATATTAATTTCCTCGTTTAAATAACGAGAATTCAGCTTGAATTATATGAAACGATTTATTATATATTCCATCACAGGCCAATGGTAGGATTTTTAGGATATTAAATTCCTCTTCTAAATAACAAGAATACATCTTGAATGAGATGAAATGATTTATTATATACTCCATCACAGGCCAATGGTGGGATGCCTTTTTCTCCAAAAGAAAACGAATAATTACCTCGTTTAGATGTCAAGTTCTTAAATAGAAAGAAAAGATATAGTGCATAATAATCTGCGGCAGGTCGATTATTGAGATCTTAGTTCGTGTTGGTACTAAAGCATTCCTCTGCTAGATTAAAATAAGAACCCTTAAGCGCTTCCCTTAAAGCCCCTCGATTATTTAGAGGGTTTTAATGCATTGCTGTGGGCGGATACGTCGGCATTAAGCATATCTTTTCCACGTATCGCAGATTAGGAATAGAAATTTATTGCAAGAAATTAAGCTTCAGTATTATTTCGAGTACTGTCTCATTTCTTAAGAATTATTTAACACTAATGCATAAACTTGTAAGCAGTTGTATGGTTAAGTTTGTGTTAGAAAGTTACAAAACCTCTAAGGGTTTAAATATAAGCTTGAGTTCTGGTAATGATAGGAAATAAATTCCAACAGAATCCAACAACACTTGCACTGAATGTTCAAGATTACAAATAAATGACATGTGCCGAATGATAATGGTAAAAATGTATAGGGGCTGGGGGGTAATGAGCATTGAAAGATAGGGAAATCAAGGAAAGTAGACCCTACACTATGTGCATAACAGAGGCCCCTATGTAAAAATGAGAGTTATAGTTTTTATTGAAGATGATTTCCAGCAAGCTGATGTGAAGTTGCTTTTAGTTTACCTGTTCCAACAATCAATCTACTGCAGGATGAACTATCCAGAATGAATTACAGCCATATTCTTTAGACATACAAGAGCTCAAGATAAGCTTTAGGGAAAAAATATACTAAACGTTTGACGAGGAAAAACAAATAAAAAGAGCGAAATTAGAAATGTGCTGGTACCGCGGAACGAATCGATTAAAAATCCCAAAATTCTCTTGAATAACCCCACTTCTAAACGAACTACATTGGTTGCCAGTTCGCCAGAAAATTACATTACAAATATTAATGATAGTCTACAAAGCTCTAAATGGTCAAACTCCTAGTTACGTTACTGAATTATTGCATATCAAATCTCAAACTCATGGTCGTAATCTTCGTAGTACACAAGACACATTTATGTTGAAAATACCCCCATATAAAACCAAAGTAACCCTCGGGGACAGGTCATTTCTCTGTGCTGCCCCTAGATTATGGAATAAATTACTACTAGAAATAAGGAAAGCCCCATCACTCGATAATTTTAAATAAAAACTGAAAACTCACTTGTTCATATAGTATGTATAACACAGCATTTACGAGCTCTTGCAGCGCAGTGGAATATATCCACATAGTTATTGCGCTTTACAAATGATTATTATTATTATTATTATTATTTAGAATAAAATAGAATATAAATTGTTTTTATTAAAAAGGTCATCGCAGCCAATCCATTTCACAAAGATATATAAAAATACAATTGCAATTCAAATTGAAATAACACAAAATATGACATAAATCAGAATATGAATAGAAGATGTAATCTCAGAATTAGAGGGCCAATTTCAAATGCGTCATGATATACCGCTGTCACAACGAGTCCTTTATGGCTTTTCAGGTACTGATTTATCAAAATTTAATGTTGGTGACTTCAGCAATATATGACCATATGCAAATCAAGTCATACCGGCCAATAATTGAATAGGTCTAAACGTCTAGTACAAATCACATTTTACAACGTCTTTATGCGCTTCCAAAGAGCTTTGGAAATCATTACCCTAGCTTTAGCTCCGGCATCCGTAATCAACGCACAGTGCAGTTCAATGAATAATCCTACCAGGTATCCATTTACATCACCTGTGTTGGTGTGTGGCAAATGTAGATTAATATCTTGTCAAAGGACATTAGTGCCGCGGAGGGCCTTGTGACCCACAGTCCGGTGACATATCCACTCGGCCACGACACCTCTCTGGTAGTGCAATTGGTCTTCTGAGGATACCATCATATATCAAATTCACCCTCGATAAGGACACCATAATTATATCAACTGAATGAATTCGTTTGGGTTTTCATTATTTAACTCTGACTCATTTTATAGAGGGAGGGAGAGAGAGAGAGAGAGAGTAGGGAGAACGAAAGAGGGGGAGAGGCAAATAGAGAGAGGACAACGAGAGACACGGAGAGAGAGAGAGAGAGATAGAGAAAGGGGGAGAGTGAAAGAGGGAGTGACGGAAAGGGAGCATTAGAGGTGAAAGCGAGAGAGAAGGAAAAGTGTAATGGTAAAGAAAGAGAAAGAGAGAGAGAAAGAGAGGGGGGGGATCAAACAATCATTGTTGATGTAAAGTTTAAATATGTCTATCCATGACCATGCAATCATATTTTCACCTGTGCCTGGGAGATGTTAAGCGACCTGAATCACTTTAACCCTCAGCTCCCCTTGCCCCCTTATTTTACTGACTGGGATACGTACCAAAATTCACATTTTGTACTGCGCCAGGTGCTTTTCAACACGACAGTGCGATGAAACGGTATCACCTAATGTCCTGAGACACTGCCAATTAAATTGATTATATTGAATACAAATAAGCACTTATCATGATTTCCCCGTAGTAATTTACTCATCTGGAAAATGTAACAGCGTTATCCCGGGGCGTACCTTTTCAAACTTTCCAGCATGCCGACGTCACGTGCAATACTCAGAGGTATTCAATGATGTGCATATTAAGGATTCAATTCCCATTTAACCTTTCGTTTCAAAGAAGTGCGTTTTATATGTGGTTTTCATGCAGGAATATGACAATGATCGGAGGGTGTATTGTTTGCCGTAATGGTCTAATTACTTTACTCGGATGGGATGGTTTCGCAATAGGAGTTTAAAGGAAAACCTCTGATGAACTTTTCCATTGTATATTTCCCGAACTCCCAGAGTAATAGAGAGAACCACGTCTTGGGTTCGTAATGTGGAATGAAGAAATAATAACTCGTTTCTGCAACTTTGAAACGGAAGTTTATGAGGTAACGTTTTGTTCACATTTAACACCCCAAAAAAAAAGAGTCGTTGGGTGATTCCTGGGAAACTTTGCTGTGGTAATAAATTGATTAACCTACAAATGTGCGTTTCATTTTTAACGCAATCCGTCTTTAAAATGATGCTAAAGAAAGAGCTACACTTAAACTTGATAATGATGATAATGACGACGATGATGATAATCACAATGATGGTTATGATGATGGTGATGATGGTGATGATCATGCTGATAATGAGGATGATGTTCATGGTAATGACGATGATGGGGATGATGATGATAATTATGATGGTGATGATGCATTAATAATGAAAATATTGATTGTGATCTCACTGGTGGTGATGAGCATGCTGACGAAAACGACGACGACGACGATGATGATGATGATGATAATAATGATGACGACGATGATGATGATGATGATGATGAGGAAGAGGAGGATAATAATGATGATAATGATGATAATGACCTAAGAGGGAGAATATTACAAACCCGCAATCCACTTACTTACGTTGACAACTTGAATTTAGCATAACTTAGAATCTGCGTTTCAATTCACGTCATGACGTGAATCAGTCCAAACACGTACTTCACCCCGTCTTTAAAACAATTGAATACCAAAGCAGGTCGTATTACTGTCTTGTTAAGTGCTTGTCTACTTGAAAGCCGGAGGAGCGTGCTCAGAATTGATGATGATGTCTAATCTTGCCTCAAGATGGGTCAACGAGTCGAATCTGTTTTAGGTGATTGGTGCAGCTGATGCCGTCTTCATCCCTTCGATCAATGATCCACACACTCGTCTTCATTTCGGAAGGAAGTATGGCAAGGTGGAGGGAGGAGGGGAGGGGGTGGTGGGTTAAACCCCCATGTAGAGGTGTCGAGGTCTACTGGATGTGTCACCGGACTGTGGATTAACAAGGTCCGCGGTTCAAGTCCCGCCGCAGCACTAATGTCCTTTGACAAGACATTGATCTACATTTGCCACTCTCCACCCAGGCGTTAAATGGTCCAGCTCCGATCAATGATCCACACACACGTCTTCACTTCGTAAGGAAGTATGGAAAGGGGGAGGAAGTAGGGGAGGGGGTGGTGGGTTAAACCCCATATCCCTTGCCCTTCTTCATCGGTTCGATCAATGATCCACACACTCGTCTTCACTTTCACTTCGGAAGTATGGAAAGGTGGAGGAAGGAGGGTAGGGGGAATGTGGGCTAAACCCCCATATCCCGTGTCCTGCGCTTGTCACCTGCAAAATTTACCGTTTTTATATATGCCCATAGAGATTTTCATTGGCATAATTTTGTTTAGTTAGTCCTATATATCGAGGGTAGCGGCACGACCTGCTCTTCCTACGGGCTATGTACTTATCCATACCCCAACAATTGCCTGAAACCCATTTAGACCGGGTTGTGTCAAATGTAGATTAATGTCTTGCCGAAGGACTTTTGTGCCGGTCTGGGATTCGAACCGTCATCCAATGATTGACAGTTTAGTGATTGAACCACTATACCACGAAATCTTCATAGAAAAACAAGAACATTACAAGTACTCGTAACAAACTCTCTCGATCATTTTCAACAAATGCCTTGCAATGTTACTAACCTGCTAGCAAACATCGGAAGGTTATGCATGTCGAAAGCCTCAGGGACGTTAGTTTAGCGCAATAGGTCATGGCGTGACTCCCAGTGACTCATTCATGAGAATTCATGAGAATTCACGAGCCCCTCTTACTCAGCAGCGGAATCACACGCATGGGAGGGGCGGGGTGGCATATTCTAGCGGTGGCGAACATGCAGGGGCTTTTGAAGCACATCTCTCCATTTAAATAGAGAAATGGAGGGGGTGGGGGAATAGACCGACAAAAACAAATCAGACGCGTTTTTTAGAACATGTAACATGACCTGCGCGCAACAAAGGACTTGCTTGAATTCACTAAGCTGTGTGTGAAAGCCAATACACTTCACGTCATCATTTAAAGGCATCGTTTATGCCTAGGTAACATTTGCCGCGGCGGCCGTGCGGTCTAAATATATACGGCCATGACAATTATAGGAAATCCGCTGCATTCCCACGGTCACATACGGAGCGGTCACATAATATGTTAGGGTAGCCGCATTGCGTATTTTGAATTTGTGCCGTACGGCCCTTAGGGCGCCTTAGGGCGTCCCTGTGGTGGCCGTAGCATTTTGACAAATACTTAGGCAGACGTAAGATAGCCGCAAGGTGCCCGCAAGGCGGCCGAAGGGGGACCATATGGCCAGTGAGGCCAGACTGATGCTACTGCTTTACCCCTGGAGTATATAAAACGCAAGGCTACCGTCCACCCAACGTACGGTCGCCGTGGAACCGCTCTACGGCATGGCTACGGTTTGTCTAATCGCTACGGCGAACCAAGAAATCAAAACAGTTATAACTCCGCATTATAATCTCACGGCGACCCGTACGGCCTGTAAAGATAGGGATTCGCCCTAGGGTGACCCTGAGGCTACCGCAGATTCTCTGCGGTCGCTGCAAGTACCTCTCGATTTCGAGGGCGTATCCTAGCCGTAGAGCAAATGTGACGAAGGCATAAACATTAGGGACTTTCATTTGCACGACGAGAACATGGACTGCTCTGTGTTTCATCCTTTTAAGGCAATGTGGCGTCCTTTCAAGGCACTGCCGGGCACTGCCAGTGCCTTAAAAGAACGTCACATTGCCTTAAAAGGATGTCACATGTACTAGTCCACGTTCTCGTCGTGCAAATCTAAAATCCCTAGTGTTAAATCTGAGATGCACGGCCCTACGTGTTATCAGAGCCATCGATATGGTATAATATTGAAGCCCTATAACAAAATTGCGCTTCAAAATAATCATGAAGTGCCTCAAAAAATTAAGAATCTTTGAGTGACCGGTTTTACCATACTCGTTTCCCCAATAGACGGTAGTGTTACGAAAACCATTAGAAAAACGCAAAATTTGATTTTGATTTTCAATCATAAATATCTTGATAATCAAACAGGCGATCGGCTTGTAAAAGTCATGGGATTCCTGACTGACCTAAGGTTTATAATTATGATTGCAGCCTGGGCTAAATCCAGGATTTTGTTTAGGATCTGAGGCAAAGATACCCAATCCCTTTAAAACAAGGACCTGCGATTTGCCGCCTCATATCTGGATGAGCCTCTGGAAGGGAACTCCTTGATTGGATGTATAAGGGATGAGATCGAAGTCAATTCAGGTCAAGTGATGTAACGAAGACAGGCAGAGTGATGACGATCGGAACTCAACACGAGCTAAACCCCGGATCAAGAGTGACAGCAGCTCCCGGTAGTAGATCAGGCAGGTACGGTCGATGTAAACAAAAAAATGACATGTTTTACAAAGTCAACAAATCAACAATATCTGAGAAAAAACATGACAAATCATTTAAAATATTAAGTTCTACGTGTTTAAACAAATGCTCTCTGGTATACCTTATACATTTTTACTTGTGAATATGCAAGAACGTGATTAAAACATATTGCATAGCTTGACAAATTGAAGAGTTCTATCAGGATAAGAAAAGGGGTACATGTGCATACAAATCAAGGGAAAGATAAGTTAGATAGATGTTACGGGAAATTGTCTCCCTATGGTTATTCTTTTTAAATAAAGAGAAAAACTAATATTTTCAGGATTAGTTTTCATCTTTCCCAGACGGCACACCTCACGCAATGCATACAAATTAATATAGGTATCACTTTTTGTCATATTTTTTCTTTTTCTGAGAAATGGAAAATGTCTTGGGGTGCAGTTATAATTAAAACATCACTCGTCTATTAAATACGATATAAACCGAAAACCTTACCGAAATATTTCAAATATGAGGATATTTGGGGGGGATTTTTTCTTCCTGTAGTTATCCTTTTAAAATAAAGAGAAAGATAAGTATTTACATAATTAGTTTTCACCTCTCCCAGAAGGCATACCTCATGTAATGCATCAAATATAGGTATCATGTTTGTTTCATGTTTTTTTCTTCTGAGAAATGGATAATGTCTTCGGGTACAGTTATAATTAAAACATCATTCAGATGTTACGTCTAAAGAATCCATTATCCGCTTCTCCTAGGTAGATCAATGCATATTCGTGGAAGCATTAATCTGTTTCAAACCCATCGGGGACGAAACGAAATATGGTTTTAAAGGGATTAGGTATCTGTGCCTCAGATGCTAAACAAAATCCTGGATTTAGCCCTTTATGTCAGTCAGGAATCCCATGACTTTAACAAGCTGGTTGCCTGTCTGATTATCGAGATATTGATGATTGGAATTAGAAATGTTAAAAACTGTTTTCCATATAGTTTTGAACAGTTTTTTTAATATAACACTACAGTCTACTAGGAAAATGAGTATGGTAAAACTGGTCATTCAAAATTATTATTTTTATGATAATTTTGAAGCTCATTTTTTTTATGGATTCAATATTACACCATATCACAAACACTGATAACACTAAGGGCCATTCATCTTACATTCGTAAAACTTGAAACATTGTTAAACAATGCATTTAAGCATATGAGGTGTTATAACATGTTTTCAATCGTTATTTCTCTCTTCATTTGTTTATCCCATCTTGTTTCTATTTCACCTTTAGTATTTACCTTTCTCCCCTCGAGCTCCCTATCCCTCTATTTTCTTTTCTTTCTTCCTTTTCTTTTCCTCCTCAACTCTCAATTATGATAAAGAAATAGGATCTTGACTAAAGTGAGATTATAATCGACTTTTCAAAATTCTCATCGAATACAAGGGTACACAGCCGCCACTGGGTGGAACTACGAGGCCTAGCCTGAGAACTGCATACACTGAAAAGTTTTGTTTAAAGGCACACTGTCCTACTTGTAGCTACTTGTTCCCTCTATATAGAACACTTCCCAAATCGGTGCCTGTTGGTCCCCCATGATCCTCTTTTTCTTATGTTAAATGAGAGCTGAGTTAATGAGATAGCCACCTGTCACAGTGACCTCGCTGGCTCATTGGGATGCCAATCCCTTCTGGCTGAAGTAGTAAAGCCTCCCTTTAAAGCGTCATGGACGCAAAACATCAAAGACAATGTCGAGTTTTGACAAGTATAAAATATTTTGTGAACTTGCTCATCATGTTGAAGTCAGTTTGGAAGAGCATCAAAGTAGAATAATGTCCCCTTAAAAGGCTGGTTCTCCAAAATTGATAACCCTGTTATTGGGAAAAAGACACAAAATATAGCTGGAAACGGTACCAAGCCTACATTCCACGTGGTTGTGTTAAGTCCTACATACCCATTTCTGTGCGCAGTTCATGTGACTCCAAGCGAGACTGAGAAAAGTTATCATTACTTTGCTAATTCCATAACCTCACAGAATACATTAAATCGTATGAATTGTAACATCATCCTTTCCCAATCCCTACCGGACAGTTTTATTCGCAAAGTAATTAAATTACCAGGGGGTTGTTTCACAAAGATCGTAAGTTGAAGTTATCTCTAAGTTGGACTTAACAATTATAGAAAGCCGTTAGCATCTATGCAAATAGTTTGTAAAATTTCGTTCATATGTTCACGAAGTGACGGTAGTGAGGAAAATCCGCACGCAAATTGTATGCGATTTTCATTCACTACCGTCACTTCGTGGAAATAGGGACGATTTATATAAAATGTTAATTCCTATCATTCATATTTTCTATTATCAAGGAGATTTCATGTTCTTGATGTGAAATCTATATAAAGTCAAAAACACTTCAATTTTCGCTTTTGAATAGTTTTATTTTAGGCTACAACTGGCTCTCCATAATTTGTAAGTCAAACTAAGAGATAAGTTCATTTTAGGATCGTTGTGAAACACTCCCCAGTACTCAACCCTGTCTCTAAGTTTCAATAAAGACCGAACCTTGTGATGCTATATTTCAACAACTGGGAATTACCGTTATATTGTCTTTTCCTATAATTGGAGACGGAGTCTTTTCCTCGGGTATCACTACATGCAGCAACCAACATTTGTACGATACCGGTCAAACATGACAAGATGATGACGTAGCGTTGGGCAACCCAGTTGTCTAGATTCCAGGCAGGTGGAAATCAATGCAAGCTAATCAAACGCCGGTATTCCCTTACGATTTCAGTTGTTTTCGTCAGCATTTTCCCGGATACTCACGTTGTGCCTAGTAGCGATGAAAATGCGGCATTTTGAGACATTGTGGCATTTTTTTTCCATTAAGCTAAGCGACGCCGACGTTCCGGATTTTTTGGTCCTTCTCTTTTTCCTGACATATTTTGTTAGCATGCTGGATATTTCTTATATCTTGGCTACACACATTACCATAGATGTAAACATATGACGTAGGCCTAATTACTAAGAAACGCCGACATTTCCGGATTTGTTTCTTCTTCTATTTGTTTGGACATGCTTGATTTTGTTTAATGTCTTTGCTAGACAAATTTGATATGAATGTAAACACATGACAGGAAGCTGACATGGGGGCGCCCCTCATTCCAGTCAAAATTACTATAGGCCTAATTTAACGTTTTCTATGATTTTAGCGGACGACGTGGTTTGTTTAATACGCCCGTTCCACACAAGACGTCGTCTGGATCATTTCGATGTGGATTTATTACCTGCGCCAATACTACCAGGGAAAACAATTAGCCTATACGCCATTAATTCAAATAAGTATCAACACTTTGCATTTTGGTACCAAGGTAGATAATGAGCCTATACGTCATTAATTTAAATTAGTATCAGCAATTTTCATTTTGGATTGACTCTCAGCACGATATCATTCTTCCATGATGCGTCAACGACCACACCAGTCCTTGACGCAGCCTTACGTCAAACAAATGACGCATCGTGCGCAATGGGCCTTGGGGCCTTTCGTGCCAAGTCGTGCATTTAATTTAGCTCTGTAATTGGAACTTTTTGGGTCTTTATTTGGGTAGATTTATTACAATATGACATTTATAATTATTAGTTACGTCTTTTATCTCGATGGTTTGAGTGGTTTGACATTATTTTCGTCGGAAACCATACGAAATCTAATTTTGAAATGGTTTACTCTTTTTTTAGCACAGTAATGTTGGAGAGAGTAATAAGAAGTCAATTGTCTTTTGTTATATAAATGGCGGGACTTAAAACAAAGGTCTAAATTCTAAACACTTGATTTTTCGAAATGCAATACGGACCAGATTTACTTGTCTGTGTCCCCAAAAGTGTGCGTGGCTGGGAAGTGGGGGGGGGGGGCTGGAGGGCGCGCTGCATCCCTGATATAACCGGGCAACCTCATTATTAGGCACCTGCTGTCTTATGTTCGCTCAGATGGGTCGTAGATATGTAGGTTTTGTATTTAATTTGATCACCAAGAGACGTTTTCATTATAAAGGGGTTAAACATTTAGAACTTGGAAGGTTTATATTCTGGCTAGTGACGTCAGCGTGATCATGGGGAACTCGTGCCTGGACGTCTATGCTGGTCTGTCAGTAAAATACAATATCAACCGAATCGCTATTTCATATGAAATACAGAAAGAAAAGGTGAAGGAAAAAGAGGGTAGATGAAGAAGAAAAAAGAAGAATGATTAGAAGGGGAAGAAAGAGAAGACTGACGAGGAGCAGGGGAAAACAATGAAGAAGAAGAATAAAATAGAATAAGAAAAAGTAAATGGAGAAGAAGGAAGAGATTGAAGAAGAAGAAGAAGAAGAAGTAGAGGTAAAAAAAGAGGAGGAAGAAGAAAGAGGTAGTAGTAGAAGAAAAAGAAAAAGAAACAACAGATGATGAAGATGAATAATAGAAGACTCAGGAGGAATAGAAGGAGAAGAATTAGTAACACGAAGAAGAAAAAATGAAGGCCCAGCAGGAGGAGAAGAAAAAAGGAGGCAGACAAGAAGAAGAAGAAGAATTAGAAGAGGCAAAGGTGGCTAAAAACTAGGTAAATTGTGGTCATCCATGTGCTTTGGGCAAGATGGATCGCATCATCGACGCATTAACCTATATACCAATGCATCTTCTGCTTGTAGGGGATTCCTTTTCCGCTAACGGACACATCAATTTAGCCTTCGAAGGTACAGAACACGGCCTGCATGGATAGCCTTTCGGCAAACACGGGCTTATTAGCGTCCAAAATAGTCAATCAAATCCGGGGTACTTGGGCGAAGTTGATTAGATTGTCAAGAACACCCGTTTTGAAAGCATTCCGATTATTGGGGTTAGTGCCCCCAATCAATATCTCACTAGAGTGATACTCCATCGCCCGATCTGAAACGTCAAATAGCGTCCATGCTTTGGGGTATGTGAACCGAAATAGCCATAAAATGTAATTAAATGGTAATTGGAAGATTATATCGTTGTACATCTTTCGATTTGTGCTGATTTTTCAAAAGGGACGTCGTTTGAAATTCCTTTATTTCAACAGATGTGTAAGTCTAATATTTCCCTTCATTTTACTTTTGGTAGGTTTTAAAATGGAGAAAAATATACCTCGTTTCCATTGATGACCAACAAAATTTACATGGATAAGAGTGTGATATGTGCAACCATGCTCACTTATGTGCGTGTGCGTGAGTGTGGGTAAGGGTTTGGGAGTAGATTGCGGTGGAAAAGAGGTGGTTGATATCCATGTTGTGCGTTTCAGCTGGACTGAGAGGCCAATCGTTATGGCAAATCCGATTATACTCGAAAACCACTGACTTTTATCGTATACCTTTTTAAGCATAATTCCAAAAAGCTATGCAACTTTTTTTAACCAGGTTGAAATCCCACCCAGGTGCATGAAGTAATGACTAGCGCACACTATTCGATCTTCCTGCGATCTGACTTTCGAAGAAATTGTCATCATATTATATTTATGGGATTCAAAATAAGATCGTAGTCAGATCGTGGAGTGTGCGCCAGACTTTACTCTGTCGATGCTTGGACTGTCAAATGTCAGCGTCCATTTCCTCTTCAAATAAGAATAATTCCGTCCTGTCATTCATTTCAAGGTCCCATGATCCAAATATGTCTTCAAGGTTCAATCATAAATTTTCCGGATATATTTACATTTAGGTTATGATATCTTTACAATTAGGATTTCATGGATTTCCTTTTAAGCGCAATCTTTAGACCTTGGACAGTGTAATATCACTAACGAAACCTACGTCTCTGCTAACTTCATGAAGCCGCTATTATATAAGCCCAATTTTTCAGTTTTAAATAATTTGATACAAAGTCAGGGTGAAAAAGAAGAAATCTTCTTCAGTAAAGCGTGATTAAGGTCACGTTGCTACGCATGAAAGTGATATGAGCCAGAGGCCCTTTCCTGAAATCCAGTAAAAAATGAAACAGATATGAGTGCCTTCATGTCGTTTATTAGGCAAAATTCAAACCGGTGTTCGAGTCCCCAACTGGGAATTTACAAATGGTGTATTTCCTGCATGGGGTAAGTCGAAAAATGGATAAAGAAGACTTAGTGCAGACTTCTTTTGGATTTGTAGAACACATCTAAGTGCTTCTATCCATCAAATTCGTAATATGCCCCAAGGCTGCGTTCCCACTTCATATTTCTGGTCCTGCTTACTTCCGTTTTGTTTTTCGTTTTTCGTGTTTTAACCCGTTGAATACTGAATTGTTTTATTCCCATTGGCTTAATATAGGATCTACCCGGTTCCAGGAGTCAATGGGTAACGATTTCAAAGGTCTCGGGAAAGTTATGGAGTAGCTATAGAGATAAGTCGGCATGCCCCCCCTTCCAGATAGATAGATAGATAGAGAGAAAGGGAGAGGGAGAGAAAGAAAGAGAGAAAGAGAGAGAGAGAAAGAGAGAGGGAGAAAGAGAGAGAGAGAGAGAGAAAGAGAGAGAGAGAGAGAAAGAGAGAAAGATAGATAGAGAGAGAGAGAGAGAGAGGGGGGTTATTTAAAGATAAACAAACGAAAGGAACCCCTCTCACACCTCTAATCACTGGCCTTGTCAATCAGTTTTTCATCCACCATTTAAAAACATTAAAAACTTGTGCGCCCCCATCCTATGTCTTCTCGACTACTGCCAGTGAGCTATGCCACTGCAATTCTAGAAGACTTAACGTGGCGGGGGGCTCGAGAAATAATTTTGTGTTCTTTTCCCTTTGTTTCATAAAGGGAAGGGATGGGGTTTGGGGCCCTATTTTGAGCAATCAGTCAGCATTTAAAAGCAACCGATGACCAACAAATATATTTTCCTTTTAGTCTGGGGTTCCATGTCAATGCTATACTTAAAACATGCCACCTTACGATCCGAAATAGAATATTTGAGAAAAATTAAATAACGATGAAGAACTGTCCTTCCGGTGAAAAGAAACAAATATAAGGGTCGGATATATCCAGGTCATATCACCTCGGCGACCCCCTCTCCTCCCCCTTTAGAAAGATAAGAAGACTACCCCGTTAAAATCAAATGCAAGATCCCGCTCTAAGCATGTATTATGCAGTATCCCGTCACATGAAATCGGTTTTACATTTGATCCCGATGTTAATGGAGAATTGCATGCGTCGCATTTCACGGGTGAGGATTAATATAGGGGTCTTTTTTTCACAGAGGGTAAAATATACAATTAAAAACTAAATCATGCATACCCCTTGTAGTTTTTGTCCCCTTTTTTTCGTAACTCAAAAATGAAAGGTGGAATGGTTGAATGGGGCCTTTCATTAGATACTTTAAGATGTAAGTTTGAATATGTCTCATTCTCAAGAAACATTAATCGAGACAAGTCAATTTTCCACACTCTTTAATAAAAAATGACGAAAGTTGTAAAGGGTATGAATAATTTACTCGTTAACCTTATAACTGTATTCATTGAATAATACATAGAAGAGGATAGGAGACGGCTCAATAATGGATGATGTCACAGGGGTCTCTTTTCATGAAGGGTAAACATATACATCTGTATCCATTGAATGATTTATAGCAGAGGAAAGGAGACGGTTCAATTTTGGATGATTATAGTCTATATATTTACATACTGTATTTAAATATTTCCAAATAAGTGAGTAAAATTACTAACAAAGGAAGGAGACGGTTAAAAAATAGATGATGTCACAGGTCACAATTCATTGGGGTCTCTTTTCATGAAGGGTAAACGTATACATCTGAATCTATTGAATGATTTATAAAAGGGGAAAGGAGACGGTTCAATTATGGATGATTATAGCCTATATCTTTAGATACTGTATTTACATATTTTCCAAATAAGTGAGTAAAATTACTCACGAAGGAAGGAATAAAAACTTATAAATAACGAACAAGTATATCGCATATCAAATAGCGACCCTACACGGGTAATGCACTGATGCTTGGTTGAGCTCATTATGGATGATTATAGTCTATATCTTTACATACTGTATTTAAATATTTTCCAAATAAGTAAGTGAACTTACCCACAAAGGAAGAAATAAAAAACCTATAAATAACGAGCAAGTATATCGCATATATCAAATAGCGACCCTACACCGGTAATGCACTGATGCTTGGTTGGGATCACTCAGACAGAAAGAGAGCTCAAACAAAAGATGTCATTACAAAACTTGAATAAATGAATGATATGTAGGCCCTATGTATCGTTGACGACATACCATTATGCTAAACGGTAACATTACTAGCTGACATCCGCACATTATACGGATCCCCTTTCTGAGTGGCATACGTTACCGTGACAACGGTTACATCTTCTATCCATCCCTTGACACCCATACGACATTAGGTATCAATCCCCTTATGATTTATGGCGTCTCTATATTACTCTCGTCCATTTGGAAATGGCATTTCGCCAACTTTAATGTGACATCATCTCCTGAAATGCCATCTCAATTTGTCGCGAATCTGTTTTCTTCTCCTTTCTCAAAATGGGCAATTGAAACGGAATGTTGATATATGATCGATTTGTAGAGAGAAGCAAATGTTCAAACACGATTTCAGTGCACTTTGGCTGCCAGCTGAGGAAGTGATAGGAAAAAGCACATGGGAAAAGCAATCAAATATTTTCAAAATGTGCTGCGTTTCTCTATTTGCAAATCAGTCTGACCAAATGCTGTCTTGGAAGAACCTCGCTAGAATATCACTTTCGAGGTTAACATCAATTGGTAAGATAGATTTCACTACTGATTTGGTATGGATCAATAGTGTGACACCTCGATTCCCTTGGCCACTTAAAAATTATATTGTTGATTAAAGATTCGATCAAAGACATCCCGCGAAAAGTCAATTTCTAGATAAACGTTTTCATGTTTTCATTTATTTTAAATGAATGAATGAATGAGACAAATTAATTTATTTATTCATTTTTTATATCGTTATTTATAATCATTTTAATTTCTTCTTTCATGAATAATTGTTAAAGTGTATTTATTTTGTAATGTATGTATATATTCATTTACCTTTTTATCTATTTACGTTATTGTTGATGTGTTTTGGGGGCGTGGAGAGAGGGTTGTTGTGACCTAAATGGTATTTTCTATATATATTATTCAGGGATTGGCGTGTAAGAGCTTTAAAGTACCTCCTAAGGCCCAAACATTAGGAGTTATGACATTGCTAATAAAGCACCATGGTATTCGTCGCCACGCGCTGCGGCGATACTTAACGCACAGTGTCAACATGTTGTGATCTCAACATGACGTACACACCACGCAAAAGGTAATTGACGAAAAGGTAAACATAGCTACATTATTAACAAGAAATCAATTCTTATGCTGTCTTATCCTTAATTTCCATGTGATTGATGGGAATATTACATCATGGTAATATTGTAAGACGACGGGGGAGGCGATTGAGAATCCTCTAATAATGAAGTGGAGGAGAACTCGGTCAGATGTTGCCTTATTTGAATTGTCGTAGTCATAAATGGCAGAATTCAGTATGTGGTAATTGCTGTTTGATGTTTTGTTTCTTTATAATTATGTTTCCATCAATAGATAGAGCTCGGTTAATATTCTGGGTTATAAAGCCTTACGATATAAAGACATTTTGTAGTTTCTATGTATACATCCTTAATTGCTGATAATGCGGTAAATAGGACTGCACTGTGGAGTATTAACACGAAGTGACTGAAGATACGCGAACAATCATGACGTCGAAACTGAGATCAAGTTTTCTACTAATTCAATTCATGATGTGAAATATGGGAGCACGTACACAGTACCCCTCTTTCATTTGGCATTCACAGTGTCATTGTCTTTCACATTGGAGCCAAACAAAATCGAAGAATGCTTACAAAATTATTCATGACCATTGCCACTCAACCCTTCCATTTGCTTATGTACTACCCACTCTTTATTTTATCTTTACTTTGTATAATCATCTGCGGCCATGGGAGCTCAGCCTTTGAAAGACCATTAGCCTCGGCTGGCTCCTCCATATTCTTTGTATTGTTTATATATTTTCTAATATGTATAATATATTCTTGAATGTATTTTTAACGAGAATTGCAAATAAAATGAATGAATCAATCAATAAATCATATATTGGGAATGGTCAACTCTCACCATGCAACGCACTCATTAGCAATTGGAGGCCAATTAATCGCCAGCAACCTGATGTGTGTACAAACGCAGTATTTAGTTTGACGCTGCTTGTTTTGTTTACATGCATGAGTTACATATGTGTATTGTGGACAATAAAGTTCCCTGTGAGAGGGAAAATCAGAGTTTAATAAGTAGGATCTTCAAAAGAGTCTACTATCTACTATGAATTTTTTTTTTTTTTTAATGCAAGAAATGTGAATTTATTAAATGGTTTATCATGGACTACTGAATTCCCCTATTAATGCCATAGACATGATAATATCGCCATCTCGTTTCAATAGTCAAGGCGCTCTGTTGAGGTGCAAGGACTTTTGAGAATGTTTTCCAGTTTGTGTTGTTCAAATTGACAGACGAGACATTGTTTTGATGTATTTAGGTATACCATGATTTATTTGTTTGTCAAGCATACGCCGCGTATTGAGAGGAAATGGTGTCCATTTGCTACTTTATTGAATAAGATGACCATGGAAAGCTTGGTATCCTTAACTAGATAAACATGATATATATGATTGGTTTAGAAAAAGTATCATATCGACCACGCGAGACTAATAACCTTTATCAATGTGTTTACCAAATACATATTCCTAAGGTCACCGATATTGCCAAGTAATTTGAAAATGATTTGATTTCTCTAGTAATGCTCGAGCCGGAATTTATCTATTTAGATTGCATTAGGGTGTATATTTCGGCAATACCCATAATAAATCAAAATAACCGTTTGGAAATTTATCTCAAATTCTTTTCTAGACGACTCATTCCCTCGTACCTCCTACGGGAAATGTACTGGATTTTTTTTCTCTAAAGATATTGAGAAAGGAGCGCTTTTCGGCGGATTACGGGTGTATTGCATCTAATTCGATTACTAGATTTGCAGATCACAAATTTACTATATAAAGCAGTTGAT
Source organism: Strongylocentrotus droebachiensis (assembly GCA_035222895.1). Classification (NCBI taxonomy): domain Eukaryota; kingdom Metazoa; phylum Echinodermata; class Echinoidea; order Camarodonta; family Strongylocentrotidae; genus Strongylocentrotus; species Strongylocentrotus droebachiensis. Next base: position 139,695 of record JAVYIG010003827.1, read on the forward strand.
CATAATATAATATATTTCCAGATATCAGCTTTACCAATAACAAAAGACAAGGCATTACATTATCGGCGATGGCAATAGTAACGAAATGAACCTAGACACCTTATACATAACTTGTTACAACAATAGAAAACACAAGAGTAAATTGAAACCAAATCAATACGTTACCGCGGGACTCCACATAATGAATTACATTTGGCTAGGAATTCGTACCATGAAATGATATATTTTCCCCAAACGAAATAATGTTATTGCTCCAGCGGCTCATCCTCTTAATTCATCTAAACTTGAGAAACAACAATACAGCGGTAGTATTCCCTACTCACGTATCATGCGTATGGCTATGCTAACAAATTCATACGATCTCTCTGTGTCTAGACATGCTAGTGGAATGTTTGTATATACCCTAGAAAGTATTTTTCGGATTACGTAATTCGTCCTTTCAATGTTTGCACATTTCAGATTACCGAAAGATTTCGTAATCGTGTTAAAATATATACAGGTAACTTAAAGTAGTCACCCGAAGAAAATTCACGACACCTGATAATTATGGACAAATTATATGTGGATGGAAAGATGTGCCCTTGAAAAACAAGAATAATTTAATGAAAACTCATACAGATATCATGGAAAAGCGTAGAATGCAATTGTGTGGCTAGCTGTGTCTCGCATGTGACGTCACGAAAATCTGGATCTCAAAATTAACTCTTTTGAGAGAAGATTACTGCGGGCCCAAACATATTTTGAAGAGGAAAGTTGTTATTTGTTATCAGTAAGGCTTCCCCTTCGCAACCATCTAAATTTTGCATCAATTCAAAACACTTTTGATTCTTGGGGTGACTACTTTAAGAAAGTGATTGCTTAACTAAAAATGGCGTTTTATATCCCTTATAACAACTCTAGCTTTGCTGCAGTTGTATATTTACGAAAAAGCATACACGAGGATCGTTTTTGTCCATCTTAGGAATGAAACAAAATAAACAAATAATCGGCAAATTTAATGAAAATTAAGGAAAAAACAATTTAGGAGGCATAATTATAGATATTCAAATGCAATCGAATTCACATGATTTCGTACATGATCTCTTTATATCTCTAGATATGTATGTGTATCTCCTCCTAAATCATATCCATATCCACTTTTGTTTCAACCTCTTTTTTCTCTTCCTTCTCAAAGATGAGCAAAATATAATTTCCTACCTCTGAATTCAAACAACGCGAGGAATCGCTCAATTTTGTTGAGGAATATTTATACATGTTCACACAGGTTAATAGGAGACTTCAGTACAGATTCTTGAAAAGAAAGCATAGAAGAGAAGCTAATGAAACGATTCCATCTCCCAGGGAGGAAAGAAAAGTTGAATTTCATTGAGGCATATTAAAAGAGCAATTTGCCCACTTCGAAATTGCTTAGCTGGTATACTTTGACAAAGGGATATTAATACCCTTCTGGCTCTCAACAGATGATTTCATGGCGAGAGATTGACCGATAGAGGAGCTCCCATTGCGGGAGGATAGCATTATTCTGATTTCTTTCTTCATAGACTTTGCATTCACTACATATGCCACTTACCTCAGAATATAGATCCAGCTAACGCCATGTGTGCCAACCTAAGTATCGCCAGACCGAATAACCGTCCCGAGTATTCCCAACGAGGATTCGTGGCCACTCGAAGAGAGATGATGCCAAACTGCTGACGAGAATTGCAGGTGGCGTCAGATATCGCCTCGCGATGTTCTTATTCAGAGCGAAGATTCATGAAAGATTATCCCGATTTCCAAATTGGATGTCCACTTAAGGCTGTTGGAAGTGGTCTGGAGGAAAAGAAAAAAATAAAGATTAAAGAGATGGACTTTCGTTTACATATTATACGCAATGGTCTAAATGTAGCCCTGAGGTTTTTCTCCTTATTAGGTTTCAGTAAAAAAAAATATATAAAAAAACGATATCACCGCTGTATGTTTTAACTTTTAGAATATTGTTGATTATACTTAGTTTTGTAATTATATCATATCTTATTAATTATATTCTTGAATGTATTCCTCTTAGCTTTATGTAAATATTGTTTCAATATTGCTATGTTTTTAATGTGCTTTTTATTGTAAACTGAATGTAATTCAGCTCTCGGGTTTCTATTTTCAGTTTTTGAATAAACCATTCAATAAAAACAAAATATTTAATACAATCAATTACGAATGGTAAGAAAACTGTTATTGATTAAAAATGTTTTTCCTTCTTTTGCTAATTTTCTTCAAATTCTTTACTAAGATAAACAATTTTTTTAAAATCCTCATTTACATATTGCATACGAATTATAATGCAATACACATAGACATTGACTTCTATGTGTCTTTAAAATACCTGTGAATATTGCACACAATCGCAAAGTCTTTCAAAAATCTGAAGTATGCAAACATTACAATTACATGTTATTTGATATGAACATGATTTCTCGGGTAAATACAAATTGGTGTTTGAATTGCCCTGGAGTTGATTTTTCGTAAGTTCTTGCGATCATCGTGGTTTAATCAACATTGAAAGATATTGAAAAAATCCGACTAATTATTTTAAGAAAAGTGTATTTGAGGCAAATGGTTAGTTTTTACTGTGTTTTCGCTATTGTCAAAAAGAACGTTGAGTTTTGGGGAAGGTAAAAGTAATTTGTGAACTTCTTCATTTTTTGTCTTCGTTTGAACGAGTATAACACATGAAATGTCCACTGAAAAAGAATAGCTAAATGTTGTAGACCTCAGTTTTCATGCCTCATGTTTGTGCGGTCCCATATAATCTTTTTCATGTGCGGTGCACGTGATTCTTAGCAGGACTGTGTCGATTTTGATGATTTCAAAACTCCAAAGTAATCACCAAATACGTATGTGCTACATGATCAACCGTTTCCAATCGCTCCCCACAGTTCCTTTCACATTGCAAATGCATGACCAGAATTCGATTTAATTTAAAAGTTTTTACCAGAATTCGTCCACCATCCGGTTAGTCGATTTATTCCAATCGCGGTTTAAGTTTAAACCAACCTCACGAATGTGGCCCCTTCAACCTCTTGTCTTGTTTCGAAAACATTTGAAATATATTCTAAGATCAATATATATACCGAAGATTGCAGATGGCCTGCAGATGCGCATACATTGGAAAAGGGTTAATATCCTAAGGGACGAATAAATGTCATTCTGCCCAAAACGGTGACTAAAGTAAATAGAGTAGAAAACCGGAAAAGAAGGAAGAAGAAGAGGAATGAGATTGATGAGGTGAAGAGGAAGAAGATAATGATGAAGAAGAGATGAATGAGGAGGAGATGGAGAAGATGAAGAAGGAGAATGATGTGGAGGAGGAGAAGAAGAAAAATGACAAGAATGAGAATTAAATGAAGAAGAAGAAAGAACTTGGTAAGGTAGAGTTGCGATACACGCACCGTAGCCCATTTTATAGACATTAATAGAAAGAAGAACAAAAATCGGTATATTCATATCTACTGAAGATTACAAGGAGTCGCAATGGCTCAGTGGTGGAGCAGTGGTCTCGTCATCGGAAGGTCCCGGGTTCGAAACTAAGTAAATGCGTTCATGCCATTTGTAAAGCATATATCCTCATTACCAAGTCGCTCGAAAAAGCCGTCGGTCCCTGGTTGGTTTACTTACCAGCATATACATGCTTTCTTAGCTGTAAGGTAACAAAATCATCACCAAACAAACAAGGAAGATAAACGTAGTCAAAGATTCGATTGTGTGTTTAGACAGAAGGCTAAGCTCTTGCCAAGCGTGTACATTATGAACGAAATTGCGTGGAAGCAATTAGCAAGGTTGATTATGTAGTGTATTAGAATTGACGTATATTGTAGAGTTTTCGAATCACCAAACATTAAGCAATTCACTGAATCTTGCTGAAAGCATGCGCTGTGCACAGGAGAAAGGGTATATGGGACTACATACAGACGCACCCACACAAGTACACACACGCACACACGCATACAAACCCGCACATCCAATTACACACTCAAGTGGCATCAATGCTTGATCCACACTTTCAGATATTTCTTTAAAATATTTTGCATATGAGGGTGTTTGGGGAGAAATATTTTTCAGAGGACGTTTCTGCTATGAAACCAGTCCAAACAATTAACAGGATATTAACCCCCAAATAAGTCTTTAGATTGTTTGAAAGAGCCACAACGAGACGGGTGCAATGTCATTAGATGAAATGGAACGCTACCTTGGACAACTGCAATGCCTTCTTTCATGTTTTAGTATCTTCACACAAAAAAGTTGTTTCTCATACACTTTAGCTGGGATTGCCTTTTCAAAATACCAATCAACCATAAGCAATGAATATATAATTCATAAACAAAAGTCAATTGATTCAATATGGAATATTAACAGAGAAGTCTAAAGAATGGAATTAGCCAAGCGTGGGTGAAGTGTAAGGTTAGGTAATTAAATTTCCATTTTTATTGTCAAAGTCATATTTTCCGCTTCGCTTGCCCTCAGTCTCCATTCTTTGAGCTTGGCACTAATACACTCAATTTCGCCAAAGCTCAATGCCATATCAATCAATGACAAGAATGATAATAAGATTCTGTATATATACATAATGGGTATGAGTATATCTTATATACAGATCAGCATGTTAACTTTATCTAATATGTTACCCGCAGTAATAGGACATTTCCAAGCTTCATACGAAATAACATGCCATTAGAAATGTTGCAAATGACAACAATATTAACCTCTTTTTCATAGGAGTATATAATGTTATATAGAGGAGTCCTGGATTGGTTAAAGGAATTAAACCAAAAAGGAATGAATAATGAAAAGAACTCTTAGGCTATTACTACAGGCCTTTGTTAAAGGTACTATGTCCCTTTTGCAGCCAACCTCAAATTCTGTAGAACTTTGCAGGAATTATGAATATGTCATGTATGTCCTATCTGTGAAATGTAAAAGTTAGCAGTGTCCTCATATTCAAATTATGCAAGGAAACCCGTTTACTTGCAAGACTTCACTGTCAGACACTATTGAGTGACTGACTGGCTTTTTTCTTCTTTGTTAATAACATACATGAAAAGAGTTGCAAAGGGTACATGAGCATTTGTCTACATCAATAACCCACTTCTTGTGATGGCCAAGATTAAATTGATTGAATCTTTGGGCAGCATAAGACGTATGACCATTCGGTACAATTGTCTGAAAATCAATATTACTTTTGGGCTCTATAGCCCTAAAGTCGATTTGACAACTAATAGTCATTATTTTCACACTTGAAGACATTTTCAAGCCCCACTTTTTTTTAGGGAAGTTCTAAATAAGTATTATCTTTCAAATGCTGTTGGAATTTAACTTTTTCATTTTTTGGCCTGCAAATGGGACATAGTACCTTGAATACAATTTTTATTGAATTCAAAACCAGCTTTTTTTTCTTTCAAAAGTTGGAAAAGGCTCATAATTTAGTGAGTGCACATAGCTTACAATAAGAGAAGAGAAATTTGTGCAAAAGACGAACCAAATAAAGACGACAGAAGCGCAATCAGAGGAGAAAAAAAGGAGAGTGAGAGAGGGTCAAAAGAGGAGCTTAAAAGGATGACACATGGGATTACACGAAATAAACGGGGGGAAGGAGAGAGGGAGAAAGGGGGAGGGAGAAAGGGAGAGAGGGAGAGAGATTTTGGTTGGAGATTTGATTGATTGCTTCGGCCATGAGTATAAGTTATTCTTTCATCTTAATCATTTCTCGCACGATCGTGTCTATTTCATCGTGCTTGCAACTTGACCTTGACGACCATGCAATAACAATTCCAGATCTCCGCGGGCGTTAAACCTAAGCAATCATAATTGCAGACAGATAGCTCCGACCCCCATACATGTCCATCATTTTTTGATATTGATTATTTGGGAGGAAGAGAGGCTTGTTGACGCGGAGCGATAATCTTGGATTTGTATTTGGACGAATAGCAAAATGTGAACAATAGTGTCACGAGCCGTTTTACGACATCGTTCAATAACCTGAAAGAGAAGACTTATGTCAGAAGCTGTTGTGTGCCATTCAAGTCGTTTGCTGTATCTCAGAACAACTTGATTACACATAATACCAAGGATACACGTTCACCAACACGGAATAATAAAATAAAGCAGAACAAACAAAATTCTTAAATGCAGCAAAAAGCATCGCTCAGATTTAATCCTTTTTTAAGTTTAATTTATTTTTGTATACTGTTTTCAAGATTGGCTTTTGTTTACATTTCACTAGCTTGATATATGTTTTGATAATTAAACTGGTTTTCGATAAAAGTGACTCGGTCACATTGTTGAAGGTTGATGAAAAAAATGTGTAATTTTTGTATGAAATGTTACTCATTATATTCCTTCTACTAACACGGAAACAAAAATATTCTCAAACCACAAAGATATTCAAAGATCTTTGAAGACGTCACTGTGCATCATCCACTAACAGTGATTAACAGTAAATTCTCCAAACCATTTTTGAAATTTCCCAACCGTTTTCCATGAAAATAAGACATAGCCTAAGACATGCTTTTGAAAGTCTTTCAACACTTTAAACGTCTGGAATAGTATATAGAGCCAATTCATTGCGTTGTGACGATTTACAATCACCTAAATATAATTAAATTGTAATAATATAGTTGGGAGAATTAGGACATCGATCAGATCAGTTTTTCCCAATTGTTATCATTAATAATAGTCTATTTTCACTCAGACTTTCAGATTATCTGTAATTGTACATCTGACAATGTTACCAAGTTCCTTTCAATTTGGAGATTATTTATATCTATGCAAATATTGCCATCTACAGCTAAGAAAATATTATTTCTTTTTAAATTTGCATTCATTATTTTCTTCTTTAAACTCAATCTCTTTCGATATTGCAGCACCTGTATTAAAAGCGTATGAATGTTTTTTCTGATGTACTTTTCGGTTGATTTACATTACGTTGTAGATGAACAGTTATGTGTCGTATGAAATAGTGTGGCCGTTTTGTTTCATTTTTTTAAAAACAATAGCATCCATATCTATTTGAACTTTCCCTGAGCCAGAAAAGTTCAACTCAGTTTATTGCCTGCTAAGTGATGAATGTCATGTCTACTTCGATGTGTGCACTGACCACAGAAATTGAACAGTTTGTTTAGTTTCCAATTCCTCAGAATTGTAGAAAACGACCGATGTTTTCTTTTCTCATGCAAGTCATATTTTCTTTTCAAACGATGTATTCAATCTAAAAACGTCCTAACAAAACAATGAAAAGGCAACACATTCGTAATGGAGTTATACATGATTGGACTGAATAGGAAAAACATTGCAAATGTTCACCGTGCTTTTGCTTTCCCTGGAGGCCATACCTTTTTTCAAAACAGGTTTGTTGATTTACGACTTGTCAACGATTCATTGAATGTCTATTCAATTACCACATGGGTTTATTTGATTGATTAGTCATTACCGTATAGTTCATCGTAAGGTAACCGATCGAGGTCGATCTTTACTACACGTATTCAACCATTATGTAGACGCAACCCCATCCTTCTTAATAGGGAGATGGTCATCAGTTTTCAGGAAAATGGCGGAAATATCATTAATGGGTGTACAAGTCTCGCAAACGGCGCACCCGCAGGCCCATCAAGAAATCCCCAAAGTCTCTCAGTGAGTCTTCGGGTAAGGGGAAAAAGTAAGATCATGCATTTACCATACGGGGGGGGGGGGGGGGGATTGGGTGAATATTGCCAGGCATCTTAGTCATAAAAACTGAACCGAGCTTCACATCTGCGAATCTTACAACTCAGAGCTCAGTGAATAGGCACAAGTCGTTTGATGGGCGCAGTTGCCACTCCAAAAATGTACACGTTTAAAAAAAAACGCGGCGGGGTTGTTGCGGCGATTTATCGAGCCTTATCTGAACAAGCCTTAAGTGTGGCAAACAAGATGACATAATGGTGTTTGCAAATGCCTGAAGACAATTACCTATTGTAAACGAATGTAAATGGAGAAAGTAGTCAGTAGTACCAATTATACATCGTCGCTGCCTCTAGACCGGGGATCTCCGTCATCCGTTTAACATGATCCTCTAGTCGAATCGGTTGTTACTCCTTTTTTCGGAGATATGTTGTTCCGATTGAACGCCAACATGGCGTTCTTTAATTTATTGTTGTTTATTGATTGAATTTATTGAAAGTCGTCTCTCCCCCGCCAAAAAAAGTTCATACATTTGTCCTCTTTGAGTTCCCTACGTATAACCGTAATCGAGGGTTAGCGCTAGTAATAAATACTTCATACATGATGCAGGTCTTCTTGAAGAAAACTTTCAGTTCATCGTCTGAATGAGCCCGAGATAAACGTGACCCTGAAATGGCCTGAGGTAGCATTAATAAAGCTTTGTAATCAATAATGAATTACAATAACTGCAGCTTGGTAATACATTTATACAATTAGTCAACGCATGAAATAGCCAATCTCACACGACATAAGACTTTGTGTTAATGGCAGACTAAAATGAATGAGAATTATCTGAATGACTGACATACACCCACAAACAACGCCTACACATGCACATACAAATATTGAACGATGGAATTAGATTCTTAGACGCAACGTCAAGTTCGTACAAATCGCTTGAATGGATAGGTGGATGGATGGACGGATGGATAACGCATTAAAGAAATGAACCGAGAACAATATTTAGCTTTTACTTCACTCTTGGCCGAAATCGTCTCCGCCGGGAATTGAAACCGGGTCTTAAAACGCAATCGCTGACAGATAGTCTCTCCATCCTCTTGACACTTAATTGCTAATGCTATTGTAGTAGAAGGTAAATCCACATTTACATGGGGAAAATCGTCTTAGGCAGTGTAAATGGTGATTGAAAGTAGAGCCCATGAAACCCAATATTGTAAACAGAGAACAGCTTTTAATATCGGTCAATTGCCTTTACTAGACCTGAAGATAAAAGGTCAGATGTTGGGTATCTTATACCCCCTTCACATACACGGATTTTTCTTACGAGTCCTTACGGATCGCCAACTCGTAGTCAATCGCAAGCATCCGTAAATAACTCGCTGGTATCCGTAAATAACTCGTCACAGCTCGCAACAACTCGTAGACACTCTTAAGGATCCGTGAAAGGAGAGGCAAATTTTTTGACATGTCAAAAATCTTCTTACGATCGTCCACGGATTGATTTGTCCGTAAATAGCTCGTAAATAGCTCGTAGCAATCCTTAACCATCCGTAAACTGCTCGCAAGAACACGTTACCATCCGCAAACTGCTCGCACACCCACAACAAAAAGTGAGTCATTTGACACATTTAAGCATAATTTTCGTGAGTCAGGTGTAAATTGACTCATTAGTAACAACCAATGAGTCTCTATTGACTCATTTATATTTCACCAGTGTGTCAATCATGAGCTGACGCATTTGCAAAATGCTTCGACTGACTCACATGGTCGTAAAAAATGAGTCAAGATCGACATAAGAGCATTTTAGAAGAAAAAAGTGAGTCAACTTGAAAGTGAGGCTGTATGCATGCGCGCGCATGCTTTCGTGACGTCATCCAAAATGCGCATTCTCGAGCCATATTTGAATTCCCGATCGACGACGCGACGTCGCCGTCTTATATCTTGGATTCAGAAGAGTTTTGACTGCAGCTAGTGAAAAATTGGTACGCATAATTATTCATATGGTTTTAAACGATGATTCTTATGACTGGATTCGTGGGCTGAATCTTCTGATTATTATACAAATGATGCATTCGTTCATTTTACGATATCCGCACTCGAGTTGATGAGGCTGTGTGTAACTTAACTATAGATTCTCACTATGAACATGACAGACAATGAAAGCGGACAAAATATACAGTTCCTCAGGAAAACAAAGGAACATCCCTTCACTGCTATTATGTAAAAATGTGTAGAACAGGTGAATATGCATGTGACACCTGTTCTACACATTTTTACATAATAGCAGTGAAGGGATGTCCCTTTGTCTACCTGAGGAACTGTATATTTTGTCCGCTTTCATTGTCTGTCATGTTCATAGTGTCTACTGTATCGCACGAAGCCGTGTCGAATGAAAACATGCATGATCTTGCATCATTGTTTTATACAACGAAACTCCTAGATCCTTGTTATGTGATGTAAAACGAATTAATTCAAGATTGTTTCGTGACAGTATGGGTGACAAATAAATCTCAAGTTAAGGCTTAATTTAGTGCGTACAAAGTAGATTTTTCAGATTCGGGTAGCGGGACCACCGATTACATCGCTAAAATGTGATATTTTAGGATATATTTTCCATTGCAAATGTGGACAGTGACTCTGGCATGGTATGGTATGTGTGTGATAGGCCTAGGGAGTAGGGGGGGTCTATGTCATGATGCACCCACAACAAAAAGTGAGTCACCCTTACTCAAATTGATGAGTCACTAGTTTGTCCGTACAGCGAAACACTTGAAGGATCATGTGAGTCACTATGACTCGATACAAATGAGTCTTATTTATCTAAGACTCACTTCAAGTGAGTCTTTAAGACTCATTTGTATCGAGTCATAGTGACTCACCTGATCCTTCAAGTGTGTCGCTGTACGGACAAACCAGTGACTCATCAATTTGAGTAAGGGTGACTCACTTTTTGTTGTGGGTGCAAGAATCCGTAAATGACTCTTAACAGATTTTTGTAATGATTCGTTACGGTAAGTTTACGATTTGTTTACGGATTATTTACGGACTATTACGAGAGCTTACGTGTTGTTTACGATTTTATTCGGGTCATTTTACGGTGGCTTTACGGATTGTTACGGGTTATTACGAGCAATTTACATGTAGTTACGAGTACTTTACGAATAGATACGTATACTTTACGTATGCTTACGAACTGTTTACGATTTGGAGAAAGGTATAAAAGCTGCAAATTCGAACACTTCATTTTCAGTTGTTATATTTTTGGCTAATATTCGTAAGGACTCGTAAATACTCGTAACTTACTCGGAAACTATTCGTAACAACACGTAAACAGGTCGTAACTAACACTTTAGTTGCTCTTAGTTATCCGTGACAACTCGTAACAAATCGTGGACTGTTGCCGTAAATACTTCGTAAGAACTCGTAATAATCCGTAATATACCGTAAACAGCTCGTAATAACTCTTAAACCGGTCGTAAAAGTGGCAATATCGTAAGGATCCGTGAAAGATCCGTGAATTTGTGCGATCCGTAAGGACTCGTAAGAAAAATCCGTGTATGTGAAGGGGGTATTAGCAATCAAATCACACAGGCTATAAGAATTTTGTTTATACGTTTATGAGAAATTTGTGTTTTCCAAATAATAATAATAATAATATTAAGTTTCAAGTATATATTTTCCATATCTCATTAAAAAAAAAAGTAGCATGTACATATTACAACGTTGAAAATTACACAGTAATACCCCCTTCACATACACGGATTTTCCTTACGAGTTCTTACGGATCGCAAGCATCCGTAAATAACTCGCTGGTATCCGTAAATAAATCGTCACAACTCGCAACAACTTGCATACACTCGTAAGGATCCGTGAAAGGAGAAGCAAATTTTTGACATGTCAAAAATCTTCTTACGATTGTCCATGGATTTATTTTTCCATAAATAGCTCGTAATTAGCTCGTAACAATCCGTAAGTATCGTAAACCGCTCGCAACAACACGTAACAATCCGTAAACTGCTCGCAAGAATTCGTAAATGACTCGTAAGAATTTTTGTTAACGATTTGTAAGGCTTATTACGAGTGCTTACGTGTTATTTACGATTTGATATATACGGGTCGTGTTACGATGGCTTTACGGATTGTTAAGGGTTATTGCGAGCACTTTACGTACAGTTACGAGTACTTTCCGAATCAATAAGTATATTTTTACGTATACTTGCGAATTATACGAATTGGGAAAATGTATAAAAGCTGCAAATTCGAACATTTCGTTCGTTCGAGGACTAGTTAATACTCGTAACTAACTCGTAATTATTCGTACCAACACGTAGACAGGTCGTAAATAACACGTTAGTTGCTCGTAGTTATCCGTGACAACTCGTAACAAATCGTGGAATTTTGCCGTAACAACTCGTAATAACTCGTAATAATCCGTAATAAATCGTCAATAGCTCGTAACAACTCTTAAATCGATCGTAAAAGTAGCCAAATCGTAAGGATCCGTGAAAGATCCGTGAATATGTGCGATCCGTAAGGACTCGTAAGAAAAGTCCGTGTATGTGAAGGGGGTATTAAGGAAAAATACATTTAGTAAATTTACATAAAGTACATGATTACATAAAATGGGACGATATAACTTACATTAAAAAATCGTGTTTTAACAAAAGCACACACACAAAGATACACAAATCAAAACAAGATATTGTAAAATATGAGGATGTGGGGGAATCAGTAAAGGCTAAAAAGCGTATCAGTGGCAAATTTCCAATTATCTTAAATGTTATATATATATACGGTATATATATAAATGTTACAATAACATTTATGAATAATAATAATAATAATAGTAATATTGATTATATTAACAATAGTAATCACTTTAGCGCCGATATCCGCCAGCTAGGCCATCATGGCGGTTGCTACAAAATATATTACGTATATTCAGTTATGCTTTGGAGGTGAACTTCTCGTGGTATATACAGTCATACAAGTAAATAGTTCAATAAGTAATGTGCAGCATTCAGTCAATTTGATATTTACAACTGAATGGCTAGTTTCTGAGGATATAGAGATGTGTCTTGAGCACCTAACAAAAAAGATTCCATGGTAAAAGAGCTTACTCGGACAAAGCGTGGTAGGTCATTCCAAACATCTGCGGCTGCCACTATGAATGATTGTGACTATATCGTAAATGAAACTGCCCGGTAGCAAATCGGACAAAGTTGATTATACAGTGCGTCCCAGAAAAAACGAAACCGAGAAGTATTGATGTTCTATCATAACTTAATCACAACTATAATTAATGAATGATACATATTTGGAAAGCTAAGAGTCTCCTCTTTCATGTGATGCTACTCAGATATTGCATATTTCACGCATGAGTGATTAAAAGCAATTTGAAGGAAGGAAACCAAAAAGACATTTGGCGGGCGGTATCTGAATTTCGAAGAAGAATTCACATTTCTAGAAAGTTGAGTTTCTGCCCTTTCATATGACACCTCAATCAGGAAAAATGAGCGAGGAATGACAAAGTTTTGTTTGTTTAAAGTAGTGCTTGCATTTCCATAATTGTATTAAACAAATTCGTTTTCACTGGCTGCCTGCCGTATCAATAAACAAAATTAACAAAAGACTTAACTCCGTTTCGTTGACAATCAGCCGTAGACGAGAGTCTTCATGCATGGCTGATTGTCAACGAAACGGAGTTAAGTCTTTTGTAAAATCTGCCTTTTTGCTTCGGCAGGCACCCAGTGAAAACGAATTCGTTTGTTAAAATTATGAAAATGTAAGGGCTACTTTAAACAAACAGAACTTTGTTATTCCTGGCTCATTTTTCTTGATTGAGGTATCATATGAAAGAACAGAAAATGAACTTTCTAGAAATATGAATTTTACTTTGAAATTCAGATACCGCCCGCCAAATTACTTTTTGGTTTCCTTCCTTCAAATTGCTTTTAATCACTCATGCGAAAATATGCATCACGTGAGTAGCATCAACTGAAAGAGGAGACTCTAAGCTTTCCAAATATGTATAGTTCATTAATTATGGTTGTGATTAAGTTATGATAAAACATCGATACTTCTCGGTTTCGTTTTTTCTGGGACGCACTGTATAGTACAAACGAATTGGTGTATACCATACGGTTTTTTAATCATCAAAACGATGGGAAAATGCTTGAAACTTGCTGAGAGTCGAATGCACTGCACACCGAAACGGGTTTATGGGATTAAAATTACGGTGTGGTTGTTTACACCATTTTCCTTTTTTCCAGCTATTTCCCGTCCTCTTTCAAACGAGCAATCCTCGTCAAGAAACCAACTTAAAGGATAAAGTTGAGTTCTGGTCACGCGAGTGCATTGCAAAAGAAACGGGGTGGAATCGATCAGAAACAAATTATCATGTAGCATGTAAACATTGGTGTGTACCGCAAGGGTCTGGAATGATCAAAATTATAAGAATTTTGACCCAGTCTAGGTAAATTAACAAGCACTGTACAAAAAAAGATGGGACTACACAAACATGTGGCATAAGAATGTGATCCGATCTGATACATGTCATATTTAGAATATGAAGGCATTTAAATAGTCATTTTGATCACGGAACACTTTTCTTTGATGTTCTTCCACACGTGCATAGTAACAATAAAAACGCTCACAAAATTATTGTTCACCTCTCCCCAGAACTAAACCTTCTCTTTAAGACCGATTGCAAGTCAACCAAATCTGAATGTATTTGTTGCCGTCTGTTGTCGGTCTTGTCGGTGTGACGACATAAGAAACATAATCACGGGCCTGTGATCATGTGCTTACTAATGATTCATAATGCAAGTCGCACGCAAGGGAATCCTGAGGAATGCATTATTTTCTACGTTAATCATGCTTGGTAAACGCAGTCATCCCGTAACATGCCAGTTTGTCATTGTAATGTTTAATTGCACTTTTGCACATAAGTTTGTGAACGTTGCTTTTTTTTAACGAAGGCCACCCGACTCGCTGACGCAGTGCCACGTGATGCGACTAGCGAATGTTGCCCAACGGGTATGAATGTGATGGGTTATGGAACACTTGTCATTGTAAATGATAAACCAGGGCATCGTTTAACGAAACCGCCATTTGTACAAGTTCAATGACGTCCATTATTGAAACGCCTTCTACATTTATACATAATAATGATAATAATCATAATAGTAATGATAGTAATACACGTGTTTCAATTGTATGTCGGCAAACTTGTAATTATGGTGGTTCCGTGAAACGCTTCCCCGATTGTTTGATAATTACCGATCACACGATGACCTTCTTTTCTGAGAGGAAACCAGAGTGCATTCAGTAATTTAATAGATGATCGCTATGTAAACTTTCTATGCTTTTGTTTAATGAAGGCCACCCGATTCGCTGACGCAGTGCCACGTGATGCGATTAGCGAATGTTGCACAACGGGTATGAATGTGATGGGTTATGGATCACTTGTCGTTGTAAATGATAGACCAGGGCATCGTTTAACGAAACCGCCATTTGTACAAGTTCAATGACGTCCATTATTGAAACGCCTCCTACATAATAATGATAATAATCACAAAAGTAATGATAGTAATACACATGTTTCAATGAATGTCGGCAAACTTGTAATTATAGCGGTTCCGTGAAACGCTGCCCTGATGGTTCGATAATTATTACCGATCGCACAATGACATTTTTTTATGAGGGAAACCAAAGTGCCGTCAGTAATTTTACATGTGATATGCAAATTGTCAACCACCCCCGCCTCTTTACAATTTTTCGACTTGTATCAATTACTTTTAAAGAAAAATAAATAAATACTAAAACGCGCAATACACGTGTCAAATAGGACAAGGGGAAAGATACCAAATAAATATAAAAAGTCACTTTTGCAAATCCCAATAATAATAATAATAATAACAATACTCAATTTTTATATAGCGCTTATTACACTAAGCGCTAAGCGCTCCCAAACTTGGAGATTAATACCCCGGCTTTAGCTATGCAGCTATAACGGCGCTCTAGCATTTCAAAGAAATATTTCCTGCCAGTTGCCCATTTACATCACCTGGGTTGAGTGTGGCAAATGTAGATCAATTTCTTGCCAAAGGTCATTAGTCCCGCGGCGGGTCTCCAACCTGGGACCTTGTGAACGATAGTCCAGCGACTTGACCACTCGACCACGGCACCTCTACGGTACCAATGGAGCCATGGAAGGAAAACCAGATTGCGGTCAAACTGCACATTCTATCAAACCATTTAAACTGCACATTCTATCAAACCATTTAAACTGCACATTATATCAAACCATTTAAACTGCACATTCTATCAAACCATTTAAACTGCGCATTCTATCAAACCATTTAAACTGCACATTCTATCAAACCATTTAAACTGCACATTCTATCAAACCATTTAAACTGCACATTCTATCAAACCATTTAAACTGCACATTCTATCAAACCATTTAAACTGCACATTCTATCAAACCATTTAAACTACACATTCTATCAAACCATTTAAACTGCACATTCTATCAAACCATTTAAACTGCACATTCTATCAAACCATTTAAACTGCACATTCTATCAAACCATTTAAACTGCACATTCTATCAAACCATTTAAACTGCACATTCTATCAAACCATTTAAACTGCACATTCTATCAAACCATTTAAACTGCACATTATATCAAACCATTTAAACTGCACATTCTATCAAACCATTTAAACTGCACATTCTATCAAACCATTTAAACTGCACATTCTATCAAACCATTTAAACTGCACATTATATCAAACCATTTAAACTGCACATTCTATCAAACCATTTAAACTGCACATTCTATCAAACCATTTGATGATATTATTTTTAACATTTATTTATTTTTTGTTTTTGTCTTTGTCTTTGTTTTGATTTAAAAAACACCCCAAATTGGTAAGACAGCGTTTACTTGGTGCCCTTTATATTTTATGTAATATAGATATGAATTCCAATGTACATGACACGTCAAACTACAACACACTCAAGCCTTTTTCAAATATGACGCGGTTAACCGTCGAAAAAAATCCGCCGTAGTGCTGTTTTCTTCATGATTAAAAATTAATTGTCAATGCGCGCAACAAAGATCACACGCGTATTTTCAGTAAGGTGTGAATTATAAGATCCGTATCTTTGAAGCGTTTGACCCTTACGTCAGCATTAAAAAAAAAAAAAAATTAAAACGAACAAAACAATTTTTTTTTTTAAGTCGCGGTTTACCATCGCGTATCTGAACTTTTCGGTTTGTATGCATGACAAATGTATATTGTCTTATTAATACGAGATAGGATATCCTAATTGAGCACATCTGACTTTGTAATTTGGTGGTCGAGTAGAAATAACATTTTTGCCTGCAAGATCGCTCTATTTAATATGTGCCTTTCACGATAAAACCTTTTTCAGATATGACGGCGCAAAACCGCAGCGTTTTTTATTGTTGGTGTGTGTGATGACTTAAAGTGTAATAGGTTTCACACTTCTGTATCTCATGTACAGAGCTAAATGATAACGCGCACGTCCTTTGTTGCGCGTAGTTGCCATTCACTTTTAAACGTAAAATACAATAACGCAAAGGTTTTCTTGCGGCGGTTGACCGGGTCACATCTAAACAAGTCTTGTTGAGCGGCATTACACAAAGACAGGGTAATTAATCACTACACTAAGATAGCATGTTGACCACATGTCTTTAATTATTTAATCGCTACTACCAATCAGGGACAGAAATTGAGGAGTGCTGCCTAAGAGATTTTTTCGCTATAAACCTACAATTTTTTTTTTTTAATGAAAGGAAATCTTGTCATCAGTGTCTTTATTTGCCATAGTTGTCGACACCCGATTTTCATTGTCTTTAAATAAATTAGGCTTTGTGACACGGGTCCCAGGTAAAAAAAATACCATTGTCGAGAACTCCTTTTGTTCTTTTAATTCACCTGGCAGTATTGCGGGAAATACTATAGTGTACAAGCCTTTCTTTTTAATTTAATTCACCCTGCAATATGATGGTGTATCAGGAACTGAAATTTATAATGTCGATGAATTTTTTTCTTTCTTTTTTTCTGCCGGTATTTTATCTTTCTATTTTTTTCTTAATGATTTTATCTGAAGCTTTTAGTAGATATATAACATCTAAAGCGCTCAAATATTCTGATATGTAACTTGAAGCAGGCCCTTGGGTGATGTTGATGAGAGAGGCCTATTAATGACTAAGATCGCTATCTGTTGGTTTCGTTTGTCATAGGTCTTTCATTTGATGTCTTCTTCAAAGCTTCGAGCGATTGATCAGGCAATTTTTGTAGACGGATCGGAGGGTTGGGGTGTGAAAACAAGAAGGCTAGTTTTTCCCGATGCGGATGAATTACTTCTCACACCAATTGGCGTAGCGTGAACCGAGATATTGAGGCGCACTGATTTCGGAAAGGGGGGGTGGGGAAAGGGGGCACCGATGTAATAAAGCCTGTTTGCACTAGTTTGGCTCTCGATTAATATAATAAAAGGGGCCTCATGGGGGACCAACATGCACCGATTGAGCATTGTTTGCTATATAGAGGGTGCAAGTAGCTATAAGTAGTACAGTGGGGATTTAATCTACTGCCTGGACTGTGTCGATTCGTTACCCGCGTGCACTAAACAATGACGCGCGCAAGTCATCAATATAATACCCTCAGAGGGTGAATTTGTGGAGAAGATGAATTCAAGGCCGTGAGGTTAAAAAGGGTAAAAATGAAATAAAAGCCGCTAAAATTTGGTTTAGGCTTACTAAGTGAATTGAATGAAGAGATAATAAGCTCAAATGCTAAGGCTAGATCATAACTGGGAATCGTATGATTATCTCCTTTTGAAATTGTCTCCGCCTCTCTATGTAACGGTTCTAGGGTGGGGGTGCTGAGGGTGAAAATTACCCCTTAAAACCGCTAAAGCCCCCCTATTCAGTTATACATACCTCTTGAGTGGTGCGCACTCTGTCACTTTCTCTCACACAATATCTCTTTTTGCAAAGAGGAACGTACCAAAAAAAGAATTAAAGTAGGTCAACGAATAAACTCTTCCTTTACTTCTCTTTCGCTGATTCGATGATGTGATACAGCCCCCTGTGTCCCCTGCAGCGGCTGCGACACTTCCGACACCCCATATGAGCACCTCAGGTAGTTTATAGTACTTTGCAACAGAAGCATAAAGCCGCCGACTATCTAAAATGATCAGAATTCAAGCAGTTATATTCACTAGCTCCAAGAACGTATACTTTTGTATATGTAAGCGATGTTTATTTTCCATCAACGATTACCGTGTCTCGACGAGGTATAGTAGGTCTAAAAGCCCGTTCAGATATGACGCGGTCAACACCCGATAAATTGCCACCGCGGTTTTTATGTGTAAATGAATCGCAACTGCGCGCCACAAAGGGCTTACGCGTATTCATTGAGTTCTGTGTTATTAGACACAGAAATGTGAAGCGTATTACACTTTAAAATCATCGTTAAAAGAAAAAAAACGTCCTGATTTTGGCGCGTCATATCCGAACGAACCGTAAAGCATGGATTTTTTTACAAAAAACTGTTTCTTGGTGCATGGCGAAATACAAGGGCCAACAGTGCATTAGTAATATAAAATTAAACAAGGCCATTCGATAAGAGCAATCGCAATATTTCCATTTGTTAACTGTATCTATGAATTCAAGGCTAGATGCTTTCGAATCGACAACACGTTTTGATGTAATCACTATGAAGACAAATGAATTAAAAGCCTCTCAAGGTTAAAACGCTTTTCAAAAGGAGCACTCTGAGCTTGTCAACGGAAGACTGCCAGGACTCAAAACATTCTAAATAATATAGAGGTGCGGGAACTAGCTCAAAATTATTAACTACTAATATGGCCCTTGTCTTTGAAAAGTTGCAATCATTGTCAAGTCCTCTAATCAATTGTAAATTTGCAGTCCCCTCCCTCTTGCAACTGTTTATTGGACGATGTCCTAGCCATTTGAGATTGCGTTACCATTACCAAAAAATCCACATGTCGGCCAGTGGATTACATAACATGGAGTCTTGGTCAAACATTTAGATCTGAACCTCAAGGATTGCGTCATGACATTTCAGTTGATATTTGATTTTGATTTACATCAGATATGAGGGACTGCAAACTTGCGATTGATTAAAGGACTTCCCCGATCAACCTCTGTGGTTTTTTATCACCCCTCTGCAGGTTCATCTTTTGTTGTAATGCTTTTATATTTGATTGTAATTTATATTGCCTTTTATGAATCTGTGGAAAGAAATAAAATTGAAAAAAAAATGATTTGGTTTATTTATTTCTGTTTGATTTTCTTTTTCTTTTGCATTTTTACAAATATATAACAGACAAGCATTGCAAATTTACACATGACAAATGCATCAATTGATAAAGAGAGAACCAAAACTTGTTGCAAATCTTCTGAGTTCGAAATTCTCTAACGTGAGAGAGAAGAATACCAAGTAGAGAATACAACTTTGCCTGAGCACTAGATTTCATTCAAAAGATATTGATTCTATACGAACGTACATGTAACCTTCTCTCCTTTTTTGCTTTTGGGCATTATTCTCTCTCTCTCTCTCTCTCCCTTCGTCTTATGATATCTTTCACCATGCTATAAGGCACGACTTTGGTTTTGTTTCATATCATGGGTAGTCTTTTTTTATTTTTTCATCTCTCTCTCTCCATCTTCGTCTTATGTTATCTTACATCATGCTCTAAGGCACGAATTGGGCTTGTTTGGTTTCATGTGTAGTTTTTGTAAAGTGTGTATTCTTTTTTTCAGTTTAATTCAAAAGATATTGGTTGCTATACAAACGTAGCTTTTTCTCGTCTTTTCCTGATGGTAATGGATTTCTCTTTTTGTCTTCGTCTTATGTCATCTTTCATCATGCTCTAAGGCACGACTTTGGTCTCATTTGGTATCATGCGTAAATTTTTCTGAGTCTGTATTTCATTTTCATTATCTTTTAAAAGATATTGGTTGCTATAAGGACGTAGCCTTCTCTCCTCTTTTCCTGTTGGTCATATGTTTTTCTCTTTCCCTCTCTCTCTCTCTCTTTGTCTTATGTTATCTTTCATAATGATCTAAGGCACGAATTTTGTCTTGTTTGGTGTCCTGTATAATCGTTGCTATAGTGTGATCTTGTTATAGAAAATGCATGTTTCGTCTGTATCATTTTCTTTTCTGCAATAAATTTTGGTCGAAATTAATTGGAAATTTTAATTATTCAAATTGAAATTACAAGTCTAAAGAAATTAACAAAAGGAAAAGTATCAAAGAAAGTAGAGGATATATCTTGTTAAAATTGTATGCGCCTTCAGTTCTTATATTTCAAAATGTTTGGACGAGACCCATTTATTATTTTAATACTTCCTTATCACCCTAAATCATCATTCTTATAAAGTAGACGATTCAATGGGAACTCAAGATTGAATATTTATTAAGAAAATTATAAATATTGTTTTTTAAATTATTTGTTTATTTATTTATTTCTGCATTTTTCCAAATACAATAACTGAATAACAAAGAACATGTATTGTAAACGTGAGGTAGAATAAACAATAATAACGCATGTCAACGTATGATTTATATGAATACATATAACAACGAACTTGATATTTATATAATACATTATTATGAATTTAAAGTATTAACTAAATTATCTGGAAAAAAGTTCAGGCGACCTCCACCATTAGCGCAGCTAAATTAGGATGGCGGCCTCAAAAGAAACATTTAAGGTGACATTTAAATGAATATATGTCCATACGATCTTGCTTTCAACCGACATAGTTTGTGGGCTGGGAGAAGAATCACGGAGGTTCAATCAACCTTTTTTCTTCGTTGTTTTTGTATTGTTTCTCAGAGATGACATTTAGGAAAGTGAAATTCAAGTCGTTACCTGTCGCGCTAAAAGCAATGCCACTTGCTGTTTCTGACACTAATGTGATATAAAGCACTGATACCGATTCTCATGAGAATAACAAATGGTGAGATTGGACTTTACATCCCCTGATATAAGATTGAGGCAAATAGCAATCTGATGAAGAACAATCCCCGTCTCTTCCTTTATGTTGTTGATGCTGTTCTTGTTATTTTCACTTTTTTTGTCGCTGTGAATTTGATGTGCACTTCTGGGAAGTCTACAGAAGACTGGTGATTTTGTATGCTCTTTTTCAGACCTTTACATTGTTATTCATTGGAAAGACTTGCAGGAATATCAACACGGATTTTTATACAAATGCCAGGTGAAGCGATATAAAAAAAATGCTTTCTTTTTATTGCCAGTTTTCTGTTTGCTCCCAGAACTTGATATTTTCTTCAACACATTTATCTACCTGAGCTGAAAGTCACAACAAGTCGGGTATATTAAACGTATTAAACAATTTTACCATTTATCATTTTACCATTCTGGGTAGCATTTATTTGTTAAACTTGTCACAGGCGAGTAAGGGGAAACATACAAAGCAGTATGACCATGTAAAAAAACGATGCACCTAAAGTTCAACACAATCACTTCAATACAACCACGCAACCCCTCACCGTGTCATTATAAGGTATTTTGCCACATACCACACCACAAATTAATAGTTCACTAATATTTGTAAATTTTTTAAATAAATGCATGTCACAATAATTTTCTCAAACCGAAACTAACTTCTTATTTGACAATATACGAATGTATATATTAATATTACTTACAAGTCCGATGAAGCACCTGTCAAATAGCCTTCTTGATTAATTCCAAACACGAAATATGAGTAGCTTCTCTCTCCGTCAACAGCTTCGAAAAATAGATTTTCGACCGAACACCAAGCATAGAGAGAGAAAGAGCAGAGGTGATGCTTCTAACGAAACGCCGCCGTCAAACCCCTATGAGGTTTCATTGAAGTTGTAACGTAATAAAATCCTTTTTCAATATTAAACGTTGCCAGTCTCTCGAGGAAGTTGGCCCGCGCGCACCCGATAGCGAAGAAATAACAGAGTAGCGACCAAAAGAAGTTGCGACCGAAGAAGGCACTGTACTTTTCACTCGTCGAAGCCTGCTTTCTGCAACGGGGCGGAATCTATATCCGACTCGGAGCGCTTCCAATCGTACAACTAACGGAAGAAGCAAACACGGGACCGGGCTCAGAGTGTATAAAGCTGCTCCGCTCGAAACCGTCTGTGACTAGTCTGTCAATAAAGTTCAGTTTTTGTGTTTGCGCGCGCTGGCGTACAAGACCAGCAATGCGTGAGGTGACGCCACGACCGATTGGTTTGGGCACTGAGCGCTTAAGACGATAGCTCGGATAGCTAGTCCGGTGGGTGAGTCAACAGAGCTCGAGTCAAGGGAAATGTTGATGGTTAAGCGAGATTATTGACCGTAGAAATCTTTCCGGGAAAGAGAAAGAGTGTCTGGCTGGCGCACTTTGTTTTGGGGTTACCTCTCCTGGTATATTAAGGAACCGGTAACTTTTTTTTTTATAAAACAATGCTTAATTTCTTCTTATTAAAGGTAGGCGTTACTACTGCAGCTAGAAGGGATTAGACCACACAGCGAGCCATCGAGGTCACTGTGACAGGTGGCTATCTCATTAACTCAGCTCTCATTTAACATAAGAAAAAGAGGATCATGGGGGACCAACAGGCACCGATTTGGGAAGTTTTCTATATAGAGGGAGCAAGTAGCTACAAGTAGGACAGTGTGCCTTTAATTCTAATGCAGATATGGCCATGCTATAAATAAATATATGGCTGGTTATTCTTTTTTTTCGATGGAAATATGGCCATGTTGTGAAGGCGTTAGGTTATAATGGTTCATTCACTTGACTCTCACTCAAAAGGTTGAGGGTTGGAATCCGAGCACGGCACTTTCGTTCTTTGACAAGGCATTATACCACATTTGCCACTCTCCATCCAGGTGTTTATGGGTTACCTGGCAATTGCTAGGGCAATGGAAATTGCAGGGCCCTCAGAAAGAACAACATTGATGGTTCTGAGGCTTCCCTGAGTATCCAAAATTAAATTATTATTATTAAATTATTGTAAAGATAAATATTTAACATATGGCCGGGGTTTGATCACAGTGTTTTACATTATTTATACTATGTACCTTATCATTACATGTTTGTTTTTAATTATATTTCTGGGGTAAGGTTTGCTATACATCTATCATCTGATCATGACAATCACGACAAAATTTATATCGCTTTAGATATATTTTATTTAAATATATTTGTAACATATCTTTTTGTAATTTGTTTTAGTAAACAGTATTACTTATTGTACAGTATATGAGATGACTTATATTACATATCATGTATAATTAAAATATACTTTTATAAGCTAGATATATTTCAAAACCTGAAAGGAAATGTATTGCATATGCTAAACGAACAATAACAAAAAAGAGCAAGATAAACAAATCATTATCATACCATATGTCGAGCATAATACAGATGTTTTACTAATAACACATTCAAAAGTATCGGTTTTGATAATTTACCAGATGTTACAGCTTCTTGTTTGTTTAGTCGCCATCTTTCTGCGGCACCCCCTTCAACCGAGATATATTACAACCAATTAATGAGATTCGTTTACCAAAAATTCCTATGACATTCAATTATTTTAGGTTCATTTCGCTTAAAGCTGTGTGTTCGTCCAACGTAAGTGTTAAAATGCTTTTGAACTGGAAAAAAGGGGTTTTGCGTTCATTTAACCTTTTTTTTATCAAACCTTTAAAAAAAATGTATCATCACCATGATCACCCGTTCACCATTATCAAGATTAGGCGATTGAACTGTCCTTTGAAAACATTGAATATAATTTTACATGAATATATGCTATAAATATTGACATGAATGGACGTACTTATTGAAACAAATCAAGCGGAATTTAATCCATGACATTCGATGTATCAAACCTAACGAGCCGTTGGAATAATAACAGATACGGCTTTCGAGGGACATGTGATTTGTCCATTATATGGAATCCTGGTATATATACAGTGCGTATAAAATAAAAGTGTATCCAACTTTGGTAGCTCCTGATTAAAATGTCATAACCAATATAACTTTGAAATCTATTTCATGATGAAAAGTAATTTGCTTTCTGTCTAATGATATATAGCCTATTCATAATATTTCTGCCACGGGTGACTGAGCACCAGGGTCTTTGAAAATTGTGTTGTCAAAATCGCCTTGTACTAAGTTTGGGCTGATAGAACGTATGTGGGTCTGACCGGATGCATATGCTTCTTTGGTCTTAAATCCTTTAAAAAGTTAAATCATGCCTCGTGCTTCATTTCTTCATTGTTGAAAATGACGCGAAATATCTAGGCTTTAACAGAACCTTGTTTTTAATCGATAGGATAACCATTAATAATTTTGAAACGCCTACTTATTTATTGTCTCATGTTATCTAAGTTGTCTCTGCTCACTTGTCTGTTGCGACATTTCACACGCGTAAAGGCCCGGTCACACAGAGAGGACGCATGGGAAACGCATGGCCAGCGCATGGGAAATTTGCAATTTTGGCCAGTGCGTTGTCGTGCGCCCAACTTTTGTCGAAGCTACAGCGAGCTGACATCAAATGCATAGCGTGTTGCTAGCGCGCTGAGCGCATGCAGGGCGCATACAGTGCGCATACAGATCGTACACAGAGCGCACATGGTAACAACTTCCACGAATGCACAGTGTTGCTAGCGCGCTGGACGAATGGTCCACGCATGCACCGCGTTCTACGACGCAGGGCCTGCGCATTGGAAATCGGAAAAGGCCGTGTGCCTAACTTTTGTCATGATTTTGGAAAAGCTAGCGAGCTGACAAAAAATGCACAGCGTGTGGCTAGCGCGCTGTGCGTATCCAGGGCGTGTGCTCCGCGTATGTCTGGCGCTGGTCTAGCGCGCTCCACGCATGTCTGGCGTGCCTTTTGCGTGTACATTCATGCGTCGAGCTCCGCGCACACTTTTGAGCATGCTAACAAAAACCGACGCACACAGCCAATGACGGCGCGTGCATAGCGCTGGTCCAGCGTTGGTCCAGCGCGCTCGACGAACGAGTAACGAATGATTGCGCACGCCTAGCGAACGACAACGCACTGGCCCAAATTGCAAATTTCCAATGCGCTGGCCGTGCGTCCCCCATGCGTCCCCTCTGTGTGACCGGGCCTAAAGACCGTCATTGGCTGTGTGCGTCGGGTTTTTTTGAGCATGCTCAAAAGTGTGCGCGGAGCTCGACGCATGAATGTACACGCCAAAGGCACGCCAGACATGCGTGGAGCGCGCTAGACCAGCGCCAGACATACGCGGAGCACACGCCCTGTATAGGCACAGCGCGCTAGCTACACGCTGTGCATTTTTTGTCAGCTCGCTAGCTTTTCCAAAATCATGACAAAAGTTAGGCACACGGCCTTTTCCGATTTCCAATGCGCAGGCCCTGCGTCGTAGAACGCGGTGCATGCGTGGACCATTCGTCCAGCGCGCTAGCAACACGCTGTGCATTCGTGGAAGTTGTTACCATGTGCGCTCTGTGTACGATCTGTATGCGCACTGTATGCGCTCAGTGCGCTAGCAACACGCTATGCATTTGGTGTCAGCTCGCTGTAGCTTCGACAAAAGGGACTTTTAGATTCGCACGAAGACAATAGGTCTATGCTACGATCGACGTCCTTTTAATGCACTGCCTTGAATGGACGTCACACGTATCAGTCCACGCAAATCTAAAAGTCCCTATTGTTGGGCGCACGACAACGCACTGGCCAAAATTGCAAATTTCCCATGCGCTGGCCGTGCGTTCCCCATGCGTCCTCTCTGTGTGACCGGGCTTTAAGGAGCATAATGTGTTTATGCCGAATACCGAATGGAAACGTAATGGTTTCTCAAGCCAAATGCAAGAAGGAAGACATATGATGATAAGTATCAAAGAAATTAAAAGACTTTCATTACAACAAAAAAATAATAATAACTTTATGCTTTTTGTATCACTCAAGAAGAAGGGTTACCTTAAACAAGAGATGCGAATGAATTCAAGACCGTAATCATCATAAAAAAGGTTAATATCATATAGTTTATTTGTGATAAACGATTCTTGAGTTTGAGTTGATATTTACACCTTTTCTTTTCAATTGCTTAATAGATAACGTAGACAAGTTTTTTGGACTGAGAACAACGCACATAATGGCTTTTTACAAACATTCCTTTGCTTCAGCACACCCTTGTTACAAGAACATTTCGACAGAGCTTTTAAAAAGGCTGATGCTCAGTCAACCGTGACAGCACAATTATCATAATAGAATCTTTCGACAGAGCATTAATTACCCTTTACCATGAAATATCATTGAAGGGCAAATAGGCTATAACGTTTAAAGCTGGTAAAGTTGGGTACCTTTCTTTTTATACGCATCGTATAGTTCAATTACATAGAGAAGGATGAATTCGGATAAATGTTATGCTGAGTTCACACCGATGCCGAATTGATGGCGCATTAAATCGGCGAGCAAAGCGGCGGCAAAGCGTAACAAAGCTTAATTAAAGCGTAAAGACCGTAATAGAGCGTGAGAAAGCTTTGAGCAATTTGGGACATTCGGCAAGAGCGCCAATTTTTTTAAAACTGTTTAAAAATTTGAGGCGATCTGTCACGAATTGCGTAAAGCGGGGAGAGCGTATTAAAGCTTATCAAAGCGTCACAAAGCTTATCAAAGTTTTGCTCAAAGCGTAGGAAAGCTTAACAGAGTTTAAATTTTTGGCGTTCTTGCCGAATGTCCCGAATTGCTCAAAGCTTTCTCACGCTCTATTACGGTCTTTACGTTTTAATTAAGCTTTGTTACGCTTTGCCGCCGCTTTGCTCGCCGATTTAATGCGCCATCAATTCGGCGTCGGTGTGAACTTAGCATAACATATCTCAGGAGATCGTGAGATTTTTTGAAAAAATGACGCCGAATTGATCGCCGATTTAAAGCGCGACATTCGGCGTCGGTGTGAACTAGGCATAAGATAAGCTTGTAACATTTCACACTAATAAGCGCTCCATTCTATTAATATCATAGTAGCATCGAAACATGACAATGATCGCTCATGAAGAGCTCCCATAATGAAGAATTAAAATTGGCAACCTCGGACGAATTTCAAATGCCACGTGTTTGCGCAGTCATTCGCATCCATAGCTGTGTCCGGTGTTTTTCATTGTCAAGGTTTTCATCAATATTTAGTCCATTTGCTTTAATATCACAAGATATATTGCAAGAACTTAAAAAAAAATACTCTTGAGACTACTAAATAATCAACTATTTAGAAAGGAAATGTCGAGCGAATCCTTTCACTATTCATCAGTTCAGTATCGCTTTTAATGTTATTCTAAGATAATCTGTCATCTTTTGTTTACCCTTGCGGGCACCATAAACATCATAATACTGATCATGATAACAACCGATCAAAACGGATTAATGCCAATTTTTTTCCCCTTTCGTCATGACGTTAAGGATGTTTTATCAAAAGCATTTTCAGTCAAGGACGATGCATCACGTCTGCTTCAGAGGCATAGCTACGGGAGCAGGGGGTACGTGCCCCTCTTCCTCAATTGTATAGTATAGCCTACACTTTTAAAAAATGAAGAGGGAGCGAGAGTGAGTGGCAGAGAGCGAGAGATAGAATAAAAAGAAGAGAGGATCATGAAGAGAGAGAGAGAGAGAGAGAGGAAAAAGAGAAGAGAGTGAGGGGAGAGAAAGAGAGAAATAGAGAAAGAGAGAGAGAGACAGAAAAAAAAGGGGGGCGGGGTGGGAATGGAACATGGAGAACAAAAATCGAGACACACCCCTTTTTGATGGCCGTACTACATTTACATGTCATCTGTCGAGTAAGATCGCAACCCCCTCCCCGAGACTCAACCCCCACCCCTTCAAAATCCGGGGCTTCCTTATGCCATTGTTCTTACTTTGAACACGCTTTCCCATTTTATTTATACTTTATTTGAGATGAGTACCTCTGAAAATTGATTTGATTTGCCATTTCAAAACAGTGGGGTTCGACGTATCTTACATTGATGACTGTCATGAACTTGTTATTCGAAATCATATCGCCATAGTTTTCCTTTGTGGCAAGCAAATAATCATAACAGAATGTCCCGCGTACAACTTGACGATATTCGGGTTCGATTTGAATTTGATTTGATTTCTGTAAATGTTATTAAATAGGGATGGGAGCCGATTATGAGAATATTTATACATAAAAATGCTTCTCTGAATGCGCTAGGACTCTGTGCTGCGAATGTCCGGGATAAAGGCTTTATATTGATTTACGAACATTAATTTGCATTTAACTGTGTAGCCTTCGGATTCCTTAAAAAAACTGTCGGTACTGAATTCGCGGTCCGAAAACAACTCAGCATACACACCTAATCAAACATTTACGTTCCGAAAAGTTTTGCGTTGCCTGGAAATATAATTGTACAGCACCAAGTTTGACAGATATGCGCGCTACACGAGAACCAACTATTACAAATAAAATAATTGAAGAAGAACCATTAAACCGATTCGAAAAGCATTTAACACATTATAGTAAATAGCATTTAAACAATAGTAGCTTTATACTTACCTCATTCACTTTCGACCGACATAAAATTGTCAACACGATTTACTAGTGATGGATGGACCGTACGACCCCCTTAAAATTGGTATTAGAATAATATACGATAAGTCATTATTAATGTAGTTTTGGGGGCAGACCTAAGAAAAATCGCTCCCAAGCGGGCAATGTTTCTTGTAGAATTGACACTGTCCCCGAGTATAGATTGATTTCTCTGTTTTCGGGAGAAAAAAAAAGTTGTTGCACTAGTCTTTTTCTGTACCATGAATCGAAATCTCTTGCACTAAAGAAAGAAAGAAGGAAAAAAGTAACGAAGTCAAGCACATCAAAATACATTAAAATACAAAGTTGGTCAAGTATACATGTATCATCCTTTTAAAAATATTCCAAAGAAAGATAATTCGGGAAATGTATTTTCATCCTTGTATTTTATCAGAAAATAGGTCAGCTTAGGCAAGAAAAGTGTGAACAATAAAAAATAGATCGACACATTACGTGGCAGTTGTTTGATTGTAATGTCGACCTTTTCCAAATTTAGCATACTTTCGCGAGCAAATGACCTGATTTAAAAATGTAATACTTATCCTATCATGGTAGATTAAATTAACAGCTTACACATTTCCTTTACTTTCTTGTCTTGTTTTTATTCTTGTTTACTTTGTAAATGTGTTCGGTGATGTAATCAAAAGAACGGATTATGCAATTTCTCGTTCATGAGACCTAAACAAACAAAAAAGACGTTGTATTGCCCTTTGCGACCGACCCAAAAAATGTTGAAATCGACGGTCGGCTTTTTAATTGATCAGCCCCAAAAGGGAGTTTAAAAATTAAAAAAAATTAAATTTTAAAAAAATCCGACCGACCCATGTTTTGGCATCTAAAGGGCAATACAACATCGTGTTTTTTGTATAGGCCTTATAGGTCCCAGAACGCAATGGGCTAAAGAGAAGTTTGAGTTCTAGGAAATATGAAAAGAGATTTCTTCGTTTTCCATTCAGTAGATGTCAGTTTGATGATGATGACGATCCACAGTACTTGTATGGCGCCATTTATTTGTTTCATACATTCGAGGCGCTCGCTCCTCCAATAGTTATGGACTACACATTTGCCCGAAATAACGGGTTTTGAGGCCTGCTTTAAAGCTTTCTAGCTTTTCGAGGATGAAGTTCCAGAGACGTGGAGCACCTGAAGAGAAGGCACGGTCACCATACTTTACGGAGTTGTGTACATGGAACGTGGAGAAGAAGTAGTCCTGACGAGCATAAACCCGGACAAGAATGCTGTTCTTCAAATCAAATCAAATCAAATCAAATCATTTATTTCCAAATTCCAACATCAATTAAAAACAATGTGTAAAAGCAGTCAATAGGCAATAAAAACATTATAAAAACTATGACATTTTAATCAAACGATTAAGAAGCCACATATCCGAGGGCATGATCACGGACAGCCTTAAATGTCAACAGTAGGACCTTGAACATTATCCTGTACTCAACCGGCAGACAGTGTAAGCCTGTAAGAGTATCATAGATAATGTCCCCGGAAGTGGATGGCTCTTCAAGTGCGCTCATATTCGAAATATGACAAGTAATAGCTAAAGGTTGTGGACCCAAACATCATGCCATATGTTTGTGTAGTCCCATATACTCATTTTCGTGTACGTTGCATGTGATTTTTTTTTGAGCAAGACTAGGATAAATTCTAATCCTTTTGATGATTCCAAAACCTCACTGTAGGCCCCTATAAACCAATACGTATGTGTTACATGGTCTGCATCTTCCAAAGTCTTCTAGACAGTTCACAATGAAATCGTATAACCTGAACCCAGCGTTGTCTTTAAATTAAAAAAAAAAAAATACGAGACGCTCTAGGATGTGAAGTGTAAATGCTGAGCTTGCGTGGGTGCACATTCTTGACATAAGGGCTACGGAGGTGACAAAGCAGTGATGGGTTTGTGTTGTTAATGTACACACTTTGTGGAAATAATCCAATAGTACTGTTTTCACTGAAAGCAGCCTCCTACGCTGTGTATAATCCCAAACTTGATTATTCGAAGCTGCCCTGAATACATTTACTACGCGCCTCACAAAGTAAATAAATGTTTGTCCTTGCCAAGGGCGTAGCGTAGTCCCCATGGGGAGCGGGGAGGGGGCTGATTTTGTTAGGGGATGAAATTTGAGGAAGCGGGGAGGAGACTGTCACTTACTTTTTAAAGTATGGGAGTGATGGGGGGGGGGGGGGCAGCTGACGGGAAATATTATGAGGAATGGTAATATATGACGCATGGTTATTGTAGACAATATGAAATTGAGTGAGGGGCACATGCACATTGTAAATAATTATCCATATTGTTTTCTGTTGTTGAATTTTGTATCGTATTTTCACTGTTTAAAAAGCCATTGGAAGCTAAATGTCTATGTAATGTGTGCTTGCATGGACCAATAAAATAATCTTAAATCTTGAATATTTTCCTTGCTCATGACTCAATTATTTTATAGGCAAGACTGAAATAGTTTGCAGGTATCATTAATGCTTAGGCATACGCTCGGACATTCAGGCTACGTTTCGTTATTTGTTGTCAGAATGATATATTTTCCGTCTGAACCAGGAGTTGCAATACCTTTCAACTAAATCATAATTGTAATATTGCTATTTTTATTTCCATGCATTGAACAAGATAACAATATAAATTCCACTCTTCAAATAATCCTATATACTCTGATTACCATGATTGTGTCGAATCGAAATCGGGGAGGTAATTTCTTTGTCACGTCAGGCGCATTGAGCAATTTTATATTAGATTTCGCGCAAAAACAAAAAGCAATTGTGTGTATTCGTAAGTATGGTTATTCAGGGCAATGCATGATGCACGGGAACTTTGTTTCATTTTAGAATAACTTAATAACTATAATGAAATGAGAGAGATGGAAGAGATGAAATTCAATCTAAGAAAGGCTCAGGTAAACTGATTGAATTTCATCGGTCGGTGCTTCAAAGTAGTAGATCATCTCGACATTCGGCTTATATTTCTGTTCAAAAACGTCTTCGGGGAAAAATTTCTACGGATGAAGGACCTCATGTCCCCCTATTTGAAATTGCTACTTTGGTCCGCTAGTATGGCTATGAATCTGGACTTATATTTGGAAGTCCACCCTGACAAAAATGTTTTATTTGTTTAAATAGAATAGAAAATAGAAAGAATTACATTATATGAAAAATTATAGAGTGATTGTTTTTGAAAGATTCAACGTCAGAGGAAAAGTGTGAATATCTTTTCAGATCGTTAATAGCAAATTCCACGAAACGCTTCTAAAACAAATCGTAAGGAAAGCCAGAGGCTCTAAATTGGTTGCTCGTTCGATGAATTTATACATAAAGATCAATTGCATATTATCAATAAATCTTATATTTGGGTTACATAGAGGACCCAGGTCAAATGTATCATGAGTCAATTTCCATAAAGGAGATATTAATCATGCCGTACCCAATACAACAATAATTATGCATCTCTTTGTATCTAGTTTTGTCGAATTCGGGAAAACGAATGGGATTCATATAACATGACACCAATTTGCCCTAAGTAAAACTCTTTGCTAACATGTCAAAATGGATGCTACTTTGTGTAAATGAGTAATTGGATATTCTTACCGTGTATGTGTAAACACTGTTATGGCCGTGTGCCTCGGAATATTAATGCAGAGCAGCTGCGTCGCCGAAAGGCTATGATAACAAATGATTATAAATAGGATTGAAATTGGCGTAGTGTTTCTTCACACCTGGTGCTGACATAAGATTGCGTCAACAAACATGTATGGGTGCAGCATTGCCTTTCTACGCTTTGTTAACTGAGATAATGACGCAAATTAAATAACGCTACGTGCGCATCAGATTCCAAACTGTAAACATGTAAGATACTCTTGCTGAAAGTTGATCAATGACCGCGATTACTTTAAATTTTCTTGACTAAAAGGTCTAAAGCAACCACTTTATTTCGATCTCGTTAGTTGTAACAACTAACGAGATCGACGAGATCGAAATAAAGTGGTTGCTTTAGAACAACCAACGAGATCGAAATAAAGTGGTTGCTTTTAATAGACCTTTCAGTCGAGAACATTTAAAGTAATCGCGAAAACTGTTGCGACTATAGTCAGACCCCACTATAATTCGCAGCATATTTAGCCTTTCTAACCGACCAGAAAGTTTCAATTATTCACCACTTCCGATTTTAGGACTCAGACACATCATATCTTTTTCTCATATAATCTTATAACGATTTTTTTTGCCGATATCTTTAAAAAATGGAAACAAAGTTCAATATTTTCTTGTGGCTTGTACGACTTTGCTCATTAATACATTACTTATGAACATGACGAAGTCATATTCTTCTCATGCAGTTTCCCGAATTCTGAGTGTACAAGACTAAAAGATACAATAAATCATATCATCTTAAATTATATAGTTTCATAACGATTTTCTAGCAGATATCTTTCAAAATTGGCTATTGTCTTATAGTATAGCGCCTTCAATGGGCCTGAATCAGTACACGACTTTACTTATTAATACATATCTTATGGACGTGAAGAAGCCATTACATTTTTATCATGCTAATACTGAGTGAGCAAGACTCAAAGATATTATAAACCATCTCTGCATGCAGCATAAAATGTCTATTTTGATCTTTTTAAAATTCATGTAGAACACATAGCTTTTTGCATAATGCTTGGCGTGCGTCAAACATTTCTGCCAAACTTATCATTCACTTAAATCGGTTTCCTTGGAAAGGCACCGTCTTATTACGACTTCCTTTTTTCCTGTGCTAATACGTTTGATGGATTGTAAATGGCTTCGATGATGACAGTTCGTGTTCTATGTCGAGCTCATGTCGAGCACATTGAACATTTGGTGCGTGATGTTGCATGTGCATGAAGACAACCCCCATGGTACATAATTATGATTTATATGATATGTAATACAAAAATGATATCCTGAACGTGTTTTTGTCTTAATGTCATCTATTTGTGTTGGAGAAAATAATAATATACAATATTCAGAAAGCTCATAATTAACAAAGGTTTCTCTATGCACTGTACAAGCATGAATGACGAGAAATATAATCACATAAAAGGAATCAACAAAGAGAAATATACAAATCCTAAAACGAGGACTTACTTAACATAATAACTAACATAATACCAAACAAGATAGCTGACATGGTAAAAAACAAATAACGCAAGTAAAAACAGTTTAAGCGAATTAATTAAGGCCAAAGAAGTGCGTTTTTAGTAAAGATTTGAACAATGAAGAAGTGGGTGCCTGTTGTATGAACTTGGAAAGATTGTTTCAAAGGTTTGGTGCAGCAACTGCAAAGGATCTGCCCCCCCCCCCCCCCCCATGTATTGGTTTTGGTACACAAAGTAATGTTTGATTGCTTGGACGAATAGGTCGGGGCGGGTGGTATTGTTTGAGCAAATCATTCAGGTATGAAGGAGAAGAACTGTATTATACTTTAAATGTAATTAATAAGAAAGGGGATAAGGGGTGAGAAATTGGATATCTCAGTAGATCGACAGCCCATAAGTAGGATCACGGGAGACACTAGACGCTTATGCGACAAGTCCTGGATTCGTTTCTTCCTTAGTGTTTAGGCCACCTTCCTAATGGCCCGGTCCCACTGGCCGATGGACACGAAACGTATGCATAAAGGACACAGCGGACGAGCAAAATTTCGCGGGTGGCTCCATCCGTTTTCATCCGCTCCAGAAATGGACAAAATTTGCGAAAACAGAACGGAAAATAACGGACGTGGGTAGTATGTAGCGGGGATGTTAAACGGATGTTCATCGGAAGCCTAGCGGATGAAAGCGGATGGAAGTGGATGACAGCCTTTAATACTTTATATACGAGATGCATACGCTTACATCCTTTCTATTTCCGTGCTACTAACGATGTATAGACGTTCCATGTACCTTATCTTTCCTCCCTCTTTCCGTTTTCAGCTGCAGCGGATGTGAGTTGCGAGGATGCCCAGAGGATGCAAGAAGGATACAGGGAACGTTTAACGGGTGATAACGGACATAGAACGTTTGTTGCTCGTATTTGTCGCGGATTTACATCGTACACGGCGGAAGTTCATCCGTTCTAAAAGTTTTGTGCAGCTCAAAACTTTTTGCGCGGATGAAATCACAGTGGACGGATGCTCGATGGATAGAGCGTATGAAACACGTATACAATGAGTACGGAACGGATGCATAGCGTTTTCCAACGGATGGCAAGATTTGTTTACGTTTTACATCCTCTTTGCATCCGTACGTGCAGTGGGACCGGGCCTTTAGAAAATGTGTGGACCACATCTGCCTAGTCCATGGACTACATGGACTGTCTCCGTGTCCCGTGCCTAATCAGCTAAGAAAATTAACACACCCTCTTGAACGCTATAACGGAGACAGTCCTTTCATGCTTTCCCTCAACGCGTGTATTTTGGGGGATCGCGCGATCAGTGGAGAAACAGCGCTGAGGGGGATGCGTGTAAGTGATGAGGACAAAAATGATTGATAAGGAAAACAAAATATATAAAACGAACAGAATATGAACTACATTTGCCATGTTCGTCAAATTTGCCGTTTTTCTACAGGCTCCTGATTCTCATATAAGATGTCCGGGTTGCGCTCTTTGCTCAGCGCTTACATCATTGGACAATCTCGTTTACACATTTTTCAATATTCGTCCTCGCGTTGATTAGAAGGAACCTGGTAATAATGGGGATAATTGGTTAACGTGACCGACCATCGATAACCAACAGCTCACAAAAAACGCATCCCACGAGACCGAGACCGAGACTCACCTCGTGATACCCAGTCAACGAGACCAACAATTTAGTTCTCAAGAACCCCCCCCCCCCAAAAAAAAAAAAAAAAAAATATTCAGAACGCCTGCGAAACCAACATGACTGTATCATTGGCTGTAGATGTCACGTGGTGTTTGTCTAATTTCCTGTCGCTCTCGTAGGCTATACCAGTCATACTTTACGTACAATAAGGGAGGGTTAAACAAAAAGGGAATATCATATATTTTGATGTTTGAGTAGATGTGCGTAGATGATAAATTGGACACTTCGGTTGCTTTCTACGTCTCTCTACACGGCCACATGTTTGCCACAAGTGCACTTTGCACACAACAATAGGAACTAATGGACAAAAGGATTGCATTGTGCAACACGATGGCTTTGCAAAATTAGCCATTTCTGTTCTTGATTAACTCCACAAAAACATCTTCAATACCATGGAGCACATGAATATTACTTATGTGCCATATATACAGTTAAGTTTAGGGGATTTTTAAGTTTAGGAATGACTAAACAAGTGAACAAACAGAGGTAAGGGTAATCTTTATACCCCATTGCAAATTTGAAGAGAAAAAAAAACATCTGTTAGTGTATTTTGTCCGGATTTGATATGTCATGATTGATTGGAACATCCAGAGGCATGAACTTATATTTGAGAAATAAAGATGGATAAGAACTGATTGATTATTTTTTAAATACTTGAATAAAAAGAAAGAGCCAGAGGGTGAGATGATGACGAAATCAATAAGAGAGTAAAATCTTTTCAAACGAATTCCTCTCGCCAGATGAAAGTGTTAGTTACTTGCCCTGTCGAAGGGGAACTTTCAAAGTGAAAAGGTATAGAGTGAGCGGACATTACTCCGGTATCCATTTGCAAAAAAAAAAATCCTTTTACTGCGAATATCGACGTTTAATCATTTATCTAGAGACTTGGAAGCGTGTACAAAGCAAAACATGTTAGTTTGAACAGATGTTCTTGTTATTGCCAACAATTGAAGGAGAAGTGTAAGATGTTTCCAAGGACAAAACTAAATATCATGAAGAGCATTTTTTTTTTGCGGTTTTATGTTATGTTTTTTTAATTTCCGGCATGATTAAAGATGTCTACTCTAACTGGGCGCCCTTAAGGCTGTGTCACATATTGCGAGGCAAAAACCGGGCGGTTTTTTTTTTATGGTGACGTAAAGTATAACCCGTTTCACATTCCTGTATCTTATTTAAAACAAACAAACAACAAAACACATATTAAAACAAATCGATACAACGCTTCTTAATTTGTAATATGGGACAGCGCCTCGTATCCCTTGAAAAAAGCGCTTCATAAATCCAATTACTTATATTAGTAGTAATAGTATCTTGCGTGATTAATTGTACCTACTGCATAACTAAACTAAAGAGCAGTACGGCCTTTTAAAGTCCCACTGTCCTACGTGTAGCTACTTGCTCCCTCTATATAGAAAACTTCCCCAATCGGTGCCTGTTGGTCCCCCATGATCCTCTATTTCTTATGTTATTTGAGAGCTGAGTTGATGAGAAAGCCACCTGTCAGTGACCTCGCTGTGTGGTCTAATCCCTCATAGCCACACTAGTGTTGACAAGCTTTAAAACAGTTACACTTGGGTTGATACAAACAAATAAAAGAAAAGGGCGAGTTAACGTTTGTTAAAGGATTGATAAAGGTATGGCGTGGTAAACTGTTTCGGTTTTTGTACATGTAAAATGAATGGCAACCGCGTGAAACAAAGGACTTGCACGTATTCAATGAGATCTGTGTTCTAAGCCTTGAGATACAGAACTGTGATGCGTATAACACTTAATGTCGACATAAATAAAAATCACCTCGGTGTTGCTGCGTCATACCTGAACGATGCCTTAAGTCCGACGAACAATAACAAATTTATGACATTTTCAACAACAAAAAATAAACAGACAAACAAATGAGATCACTAAATGTTTGGGAACTTCATATTGACAAATGGATCATGAACGTGACGTATTAGGGATAACTCCCCCATCTGTTGTTTTTTAAAATGCATCCGTTTTTTTCTCCTAAGCTCTCTTTTTTCTTGAGGCGATATTCAAGAAAAAAAATCCTTCGCGGTCTTACAACTTGTAAAGTAATATTGTGTGCGTGTGGGAGGGGGTGTATGTGTGTGGGTGTGTTCCAACACAACAATGGAAGAGTTGTACGCTCATATATTCCATCCTGGAATTCCCATATTACGTAAAGTGATTGTATACAATCAAACATCCATCTGTTCGACGTCGTTCTAACTTTCACCAATCTGCTAGTTTAATCTAAACCTTCTTTTTTATTCTTTCAAAAAACTTTCAATTAAATGGGACAATTTCGATACCAATTGTATAGTGAATCCAAATCTCGCTGCACAAGAGGATTTTTGTAATAGGTTCCCGTTTTAATACAAGTTCATGGTGTTTTAAATTGATTTCTAAAGTTATTTTAAGTTTAGATTGTATTATCATTAAATAGCTTTTAATGTATACCTATTGCATAGTAGTATATGTACCATTTTATTGTAGATGATGTATCACATTGATTTCGGCAAAAGGTTTGGGATCAACTGCATAGGAAGAAGAATGGCAGAAAAAAAAAATTCCCCACAGCAACAACAACAACAAAAAAGCAACAATATAAATAAATTAATTAATTAATCAATCTATCAATTAATAAAAGAAAGCTATGACGGCGGCTGATCCTTGTCTTTTTATACTTAACAAAAGTATGAACAAAGATAGTCAAAATTCCGAAATTAGTTCAAGAGAGAAATCCTCTGACATATGGACGTACGTTCTTCTTCGACATAATGATATTTGTGATTTCAACTCGTTCATATGCGCAGTGAAGTGATATAACTATAGTATTACTATTGCCTGACCTGAATCTCTTTAATTGAAACAGCTGCTCGCTGTATGAATCAATAATTCTCTTGTTGGTCATTTCGTTTAATATTACGAAATCGGGATAATTATCTACGGGTTTATTGAACCTACTTAAACTGGGATGGAGGGATAC
Organism: Strongylocentrotus droebachiensis; assembly: GCA_035222895.1. NCBI lineage: Eukaryota > Metazoa > Echinodermata > Echinoidea > Camarodonta > Strongylocentrotidae > Strongylocentrotus > Strongylocentrotus droebachiensis. Next base: position 178,865 of record JAVYIG010003827.1, read on the forward strand.
GGAAAATGGGTTCCAGCTAAGGGAAATTGAAATATACAAAATTAAACAATACACCAGGTAGTACGACTTTATGAATCGTAGGTCTATCGTATCAATTTGTTTGGATAAGTTTTTTAGTTGGTCGAAAAGTGTAGATAATGAGAAGCACCTAGGTATACATCAAAAAAAGAATCAGAAGATGCATCGGAGGAAGCAGAATGAGGGTGGGTTCAAGAGAGAGAGAGAGAGAGAGAGAGATGGGGTGGGAGAGAGAGAAGGAAAGAGAGCCACCTTGGTGTATCTCAATATCAGGAACATGCATTGGAGAAAACAGAATGAGGGTGGGTTCAAGAGAGAGAGAGAGAGAGAGAGAGAGAGATGGGGGTGGGAGAGAGAGAGAGAGAGATGGGGAGAGAGAGAGAGAGAGAGAGAGAGATGGGGGGTGGGAGAGAGAGAAGGAAAGAGAGCCACCTTGGTGTATCTCAATATCAAGAACATGCATTGGAGAAAACAGAATGAGGGTGGGTTCGAGAGACAGAAAGAGGGAGAGAGAGAGAGGGGGAGAGAGAGAGAGAGAGAGAGATGGGGAGAGAGAGAGAGAGAGAGAGAGAGAGAGATGGGGGTGGGAGAGAGAGAAGGAAAGAGAGCCACCTTGGTGTATCTCAATATCAGGAACATGCATTGGAGAAAACAGAATGAGGGTGGGTTCGAGAGACAGAAAGAGGGAGAGAGAGAGAGGGGGAGAGAGAGAGAGAGAGAGAGATGGGGAGAGAGAGAGAGAGAGAGAGAGAGATGGGGGGTGGGAGAGAGAGAAGGAAAGAGAGCCACCTTGGTGTATCTCAATATCAAGAACATGCATTGGAGAAAACAGAATGAGGGTGGGTTCGAGAGACAGAAAGAGGGAGAGAGAGAGAGAGAGAGAGAGATGGGGGTGGGAGAGAGAGAAGGAAAGAGAGCCACCTTGGTGTATCTCAATATCAAGAACATGCATTGGAGAAAACAGAATGAGGGTGGGTTCGAGAGACAGAAAGAGGGAGAGAGAGAGAGAGGGGGAGAGAGAGAGAGAGAGGGAGAGAGGGGGAAGGGGAGTGGGAGAGAGAGAGAGGGGGAAAGAGAGAGAGAGAGAGAGGGGGAAGGGGAGTGGGAGGAGACCGATTTGTAAAACTGTTTGAATCGTATTGCACGAATCGATTAGCTTGGGTCATTTTGGTAACCCAACGAATTTTTAGTATTGGAAGGATTAACTGCCGCGGGCATAAAACCCATTTATGTCGGTAAGGTAAATGAAAAGAGACAGAATGAGGGCGGGCTCATGCGAAATGGAAAATACCTGGACGTCTGGATCCTTCTTCTTTTCTTTAATCCCAAGTATTAGAGTATAGGAGAATTGCCTTCGAGGATCTGGCCCACTGAATTTGGGAAAGTGGATGAAGAAGGATATATGAAGGATAGGGTCAAGCGAAGGGAAAAGCGCAAAAGCAAGGATAACGCGACCCATGAAGTCTTTTTTTGTTTTTAAATCTACAATATTCGAGTTTTAGGAGAATTACCTTCGAGGATCGAACCGACTAAATTGGGAAAAGCAGGTGGAACGGATAAATGGAGGATGGGCTCAAGCGAAGGAGAAGGCGAAAAGCATGGGTGACACGACTTAGGTATCATATTGCAGGAATCAATCTTTCGGGTCAATTTGTGTTTACTCTAGAATATTCGGGCATTAGGAAAATTACCAAGGAGCATGTGAATGGGAGGTTGCAGAACGATCGTGGGTTAAAGAGAAAGAGGGGAGAGGGAGAGAGAAGAGAGAGAGAGAGAGAGGAGGGAGAGAGAAAGAGATAGAGGGGAAAAGAAAGGAAGATACAGACAGACAGACAGAGGAAAAGAGAGAGAGAGAGAGAGAGATCGGGCGAGTAGATTAAAGATATAGACCGGTAGTGGTACAATTGCGGTTCAAGGGTTTTGGATGCAAAATATCCGTTCAATATTGTTTAAATATTGCCTTCAGAGGTTAAGATGGCAATAC